>OZ005657.1:143888924-143981598 GCA_963930645.1 Salticus scenicus
CTCTGCAATGCATTTAGTTTAAATAATTCCTTCTGAAACAAATATTGGGTTACTCTGATTTTACAGGTATCATTAAGAATATATATATATATATATATATATATATATATTTTTTTTTTTTCAGAATTTTTATTCAAATTTGACAAAACATTTTTTTTTTTTTTTAATTGGCTGTCTTTACATTTACAGTGCAATGTGCAAAATGTTTTTACCCTATATAATACTCCTAATCCATTTTTAAAGTGATATCACTAACAAAGTTGGTTATGTTTCTTTGTCTAATCCGATTTGTGTACGATATCGGTGCTCGGTAAAAATGGCAACGGAAAAAATGGCAACGGAAATAATGGCAACGGAAAAAATGGCAACCGGAAATAATGGCAACGGAAATAATGGCAACGGAAATAATGGCAACCGGAAATAATGGCAACGGAAATAATGGCAACCGGAAAATTGATCAACAGTCATGTATATTTTGAAATTGAAGATAAGATTTACTTGTTTGCTTTCAAATTATGGACAGATGATTCCGCACGTGCTTTAAAATGTAAGCAAAAGATGGGATAAAGAACCATGGCTTCACGTTACAAGCTTAGCTATGTACATCCATTTCTCCAATATTTTTAACACGTTTTACGTTTCTGCTAAGATTTAACCACTGTTATTGATTGTTATATAAATGAATATTATGTGGTAGCTTTTAATTGAAAAATCTGTATTAAAATACTTTGAATGTAAAAATATTTTTTTCTATGGGAGATTATAGAAAAGAAAAAAAAAATGTATATATATATATATATATATGTGTGTGTGTGTGTGTGTGTGTGTATAAAAATATAATTAAAAATGACTGCATTTATTAAAAATCAAAATGATTAATGATAAAATTGTTTTGTTCAATAGAACTATTTGAGATTTTAATTGAAAAATATATTTCTAAATACTTTTAATAATTTCCTTTTTGTTTTCCTGTAAATAATAATAATAATAAAAAAAAAAAAAAAAAGTATTATTGTTTTGACTTTTAATAGAAAAATCTATATTAAAATACTTTTAATATTATTAAAATGTTTTATTTTCTACGAACGATAATATTAATAATACGAGTAATAATAGCTCGTTAAAAAAATCATTCATTAAAATATTCCAATTAAAAAATAATAATTTATTTATTAAAAATGTAATTTTTTATAATTAAATTAGTTAAAATTACTTAATACTTGTTTTTTTTTTCTTTTAATTAAAAGGCCTATTTCAGTAGCCGAGCGGTTCTGCTCGCCAAGCTGATACACTGGTGTTAGTGTTGGTGTTTGGGAATAAGGCCGATTGACTACTCTAGGATCCTTGGCCTGAGGGGGAGTGCCTTCCGTAGAGGTCTTTCTAAGGGGTCCTAGCCTATATTTACGCAAGTTTCTGAGAAAGCCATGGAAAACACCGAACGGCTAGGCCGACGAGTGCAGACCTGTGATCGAACCCGGCACCTCACGTCAACCAGCTTTAAGAGCACAACCGCTCTGCATCTGGTGGGCCCTGATAGATTGGAATTACCGGGTTCGATCCACGGTCCCGTTTGTAAACCTAGACATTCAGAATTTTCCATGTTATTTTCTGAAAATCGCGTATATTCAGACCAGGCTTCTTATATATATAAATGATTATATATAAAAAATATTAATTAAAAAATCATTTAATAATACATTTTTATAAAAAATAATTTAGTTATTAAGAATATAATTTTTTTATAATTAAATTACTTGAAATTGCTTAATACTGTTGTTTAAGCTTTAAAATGAAAAATCTAATTCAAATGCTTTTAGACATAAAAATATTTTTTTCTATAACTGATTATAAAAATAAGGATCTAATTAAAGTTATTTTATTTTAAAAATTTAAAAAAAAGAGTAAATTAATTGTATAACAAGGAAACATTCAAAAGGTGTCGTCTTCAAAAAATATTGAAAAAAATATATGTGATTCTACTTTTCATAAAACACCAGAAAATGAAAAAATTATCGGCTGAAATGAATTACAGCGACCACAAAAAATTATCAAAATTAAGCGTATTTGGTGATTTCACACTGCTAGGCGATTGATTTTGAGTAGCGGAAAAGCAAAACACTGTTCTGTTCGTACACAGCAATCTCAGTGCTGCCAAACTTATCGCCTAACAGCGCTAAATCGCCAAAAATGCTTAATTTTGATAAATTTTCGTGGTCGCTGTAATTCATTTCAGCCGATAATTTTCCACTTTCTGGTGTTTTATGAAGAGTAGAATCACATATTTTTTTCAATATATTTTGAAGACGATACCTTTTGAATGTTTCGTTGTAAGAACTAAATGAATTATGAAAAACATAAGTTTTAATAATTAAATTAGCTGTGATTCCTTAATACAATTTTTTCTGCTTTCAATAGAAACAAAATATTTTAAAATACTTTTAATATTAAAAGACTTTATTTACTGTGAATAATTATGAGAAAAAAGTTAGTTAAGGATTTAATTAAAGTTATTTTATTAAAAAAATTCTAATAGAAAGACTAAATTAATTATCTAAAATCTAAATGAATCATCAAAAATATAAATTTTATTAATTAAATTAGCTGACATTGCTTAATACAATTTTTTCTGCTTTTAGTAGAAAAAAATTATTTTAAAACACTTTTAATATTAAAAGATTTATTTTCTATGAATAATTATATATATAGCTGGTTAAAAAATTATTTAATGAAATATCCCAATTAAAAAGAATAATTTATTTATTAAAAATATAATTTATCATAATTAACTTAGTTGAAATCACTGCATAAAATTATTTGGACTTTTAATTAATAAGCCGAGCAGTTCTGCTCTTCAAACTGGTAGACAGGAAGTGCCGGGTTCGATCCAAGATCATGGTCGTCGACCCTCATGTTCTCAGTCGGCTAAACTACCACCACCAAATCATTTTTAATATAAAAAATTAATTTAATCAATGATTATATAAAAATAATCTTAATGTAATTACAAATATTACATTTAACTAATTTGTTAGAATTTTAATAATGCAATGTAATCTTATGATTTAAAACAGTTTAATTTAACTCCGCTTTTATAGTTTCAGTGCAAAATCATTTTCTTTAACTATATGACAAAACTTTTATTGTAAATTATAAGTTTTGATTCCATTTAAACTTAAAATATTTATAGATAATAACTAAGTCATTTCTGTCTTGCAATTCATAAATTCTAATACTCTGCAGTGCATATTATGGTTAAACATACTGTATGCCAATACGAGAAATTGAATTGTCAAAAAATTCTCAGTTTGATAAAAAAAAAAAAAAAAAATTAATTAATTAATGGAAAAAATATGTTGTAGCCACCACAAGACTTTCTTTTATATTTTCCTATATTATCGATTAAAAAAAAAAAAAAAAAAACTTTGTGTTATGACGTACAATTTGTGAAAAAATTACAGTAATTGTCAGACATACTTGGGGTGGGGGGTTAAAGAGAGGGGGGAAGGCAGAGAAAAATAAAATGATTTTTTATATCACCATTTTACCGTTTTTAGTGATATATTCTATAACTATCACTTACTTTTTATGAAAATTACAATGAGTGTGTTATATACCTTGGAGGTGGGGGTGGGGTGAGGGCTGCAGATGGAAATAAAAAATATATTTTTTTAACTCCTTAGTATCGATTTAAATAAATCTTTGTGTATATACCACTTACTGTTTAAGAAAAATTACAGTAAGTGTTACACAGATCTGGTGAGGGGGCAGAATAAAAAAAGGGGTTGTTTTTATATTACTGTGCTAGCTATTTGCTTGAAACTTTGTATGACTATCACTTACTTTTTATTAAAATTACAATGAAAGTTACCTGTAGTTAAAGAAGGGGGCGAGTGTGTACGTGGGAGGAGGGTGGAAAATGAAAAACAAAATCTGTTTAAACAACACTTATCTTTTTTTAGTGACATTTTGTGCAAATGTCACTTACTGTTAATGAAAAATCACCGTGAGTGTTACATATGTCTGGGTGACGGGGGGGGGGGGTGCTGGAGACAGAAAGATGCAAATAATGTTTTATATCATTATGTTTTGCACTTTACTAAAATTTATAAAAAATATCACTTGTTTTTAGGAAAATTTACGCCGATTGTTAAATATATCTTGGGGGTTATGGATGCAGAGGAGGAAATGGCTCGTATAAATATCCCAATGTTACCAATTTTAATTAAAATTTTAACAACTATCTACTCACATACTTTTAATGAAAAATTATGGTGAGGGTTACCTATACCTGCGGGACAAGGGAGGGGGAGAAAAAAAATACGATTGTTTTTAAATCACACTACTTCATATTTAAAGGAAATTTTGTATAAATATCATTTATTGTTTATGAAAAATTTTAGAGAGGGCTATGCATCGCAGTATCTTTCATTTTTTAAGTTAGTATGCAAAAATTCAATGCAATGTTCAGATCAGACATTAATTAAAAGTTAATATCAAATATTGGTAAAAAATTATTCTGAAACAGAAAAGCCCCTTCCCCTCGTAGAAGAAAAAAAATAAAAATAAAAAAATAAAATACTATCGTTCGTATTAAAAGGGCACTACTCTTAATTTCTCCTTGTAAAATTGATGCTAAACATCAACGAGAGTGTAAGTTTTTTATTTCTAACTGTGTGTGTGGTGGTGGGGGGGGAGGGGCAAAAGAGACAGATTAAAAGAAGAAATTTCATTTTTGAGTAACATTTTTCAGATTTAAATCATACATTGAATTTTTGAGTGTACAAACTCAGGAAGAGAAAGAAACTGATACTTAAACCTCCTGTAATGCTTTATACACAGTAAGTAATATTTCTACAAAGTTTCATTAAATGTACAACAAGATGGTAAAAAAACATATTAGCCCTTAATTCTGACCGGGTAGTGTAACCCTCTTCTCTTCAATTTTTGATAAGCATTAAGAGATATTTATGCACATTTTCCTATTTAAGTGATTTTAAAACAATATTTTTTCCCCAGCACCCCCCCCCTACCTCCTAGATATATGTAACACTCTTTGAAAATTTTCATTAAATGTGGATGATAATTTTTGAAATTTTAATTAAAACTGGTAACGTTGTGATACTTATACAATCATTTTTCTCTTTTAACCCCTCCCCATAGCCCCCAAGATATACGTAAAAATCAGGGTAAATTTTCCTAACTATTCAATGATATTTATAATAAATTTTATTAAAATGCAAAATATAGTGATATAAACATTAATTTTCTTTCCTTCTGTGCTCCCCCTTTCCCTCCACAGACATACGTAACTTCATTGTAATTTTTCATTAATAGTAAGTGATATTTACAAAAAATGCCAATAAAAAAATGGATAATATAAGTGTTGTTTAAAAAGATAATTTTATTTTTCATCTGCCCCCCACCCCACCTTATCAACTGTAGGTAACTTTCACTATAATTTTAATAAAATGTAATTGGTAGTACAAAGTTTCATATAAATAAATAGCATGTTGTTATAAAAACAAACATTTTCTTTACCCCCCCCCCTAGTAAACCGTCTAGATATGTGTAATACTCGCTGTAATTTTTCTTAAACGGTACGTTGTATATACACAAAGTTTTTTTTTTTTTTTTTTTTTTTTTTTAAATCAATAATAGGGTAGTTTAAAGAATATATTTTACTTCCATCTGCGTCCCCTTGCCCCCCCCCCCCCAGGTTACATTCATTGTGATAGTCACAAATTGTACGTGATTATACAAAGTTTCATTAAAATCGGTAAGAAGGTGGTATAAAAGCAATTGTTTTCTTTCCATTTGCTGCTAGCTCCCCTCCCCCTTTTCTCAGACATAAAATAAATGAATGGTGCACCAAATCAAATGAAATTCTAGAAATATAATTTGAAAGTCATTCTTTAAATTCCTTATTTGATATTTATTATTTTGCGATTTGCGAAGTGAAAAAGTGCCCTTTTTTTTCCGGGATCCCAGACCGGCATATATTTTCTAAAAATGGTCAAATCGTTTTTTGGAGCTTTCAAAACATGTAATTCCATCGAAAACCGGAAGTTGAAAATTTTTGCGAATCCAATACTTTCTATTGAATAATAATAATAATAATAATAATAATAATAATAAACAATAACTTAATTTTTGATGCTTCAGATGATTGATTATAAAAGATATTTTGTAATCAATGCCTATCTTCAATGTAACCATCACTTATTATTATTATTGTTATTATTTTTTTACTTAACGTAAGCAATCATAATAAGTATTAAAATTTAATTATTATATTAGAAAAATATAAATTCATAATACTTCATTAAATACTACTATTAAATAGCAAACAGAATCTACCTTTGAAAAATTTCAAAATATTATTCTTAATTATTATTTTATGTAATAATATTACGTAAAAATTCACTTGTCTAGACTAAATTTGCACGAATCAAAATTGTATATTAAAATTTCAATTGTATGTCTTTTTAATATTTTATGTCAAACCTTTCAAAGAGGTGTATTATATAATATACTTCTGACTTCATTTCTTTACATCTTTTTATACGACAACAAGATTTTTCTAGAAAGGAAAGCAAGATTTTAGCATTTGTAAAGAAGGTAAAGGGGGTTTTCTGTGTCTGAAAAGAAGGAAATATCACAAATTCTGGCCTTTTAAAATTTTCCTTATCTATTCAATGTTCAAAGACTAGGGCTATAACGAAAAGGACCACTATATAGATTATGACTGTGAACTGTGAGGTGAGAATACAAAAGCAGAGGTTGGGAGAAGGTAACTCAATGACATTACCTGGTGAAAGAAAAAACTGGAGAATGCTTCTAGGAAAAACATTTCCTTCCTAATACCCTCATTGTCTACACAAAGAAAGCCTTTCTGTTTATCCATGCTCAAAAAGTAAAATTAGCATCCAATCTCCACCCATCCACATCTCTTTATTTTAATTTAACCATTATTATTTTTTTAATTTTTATTTATTTATTTTATTTTATTTTATTTTATTTTATTTTATTTCAATAACTAACATTGATATAAATTCGCACAAATATTAAATACGTGAATAAATATATTAATAAAGGCTAAAATATCTTCTTTAAGACCGAAAAAAGTTGGAAAATGAATGATTCTAATATTCAGAGCCCCTTAGGGAATATGTCTGACGGCGAAAAATGTTATCAGTACTAAAGATGAAATATATTTTACTCTTGAGATATTTTAGCATATAATTCGCCAGTAAGAATTCTTAAATTATCTTTTTTTCGTTTTACTTTATTTTGTTACCCTTTTTTATACATTTATCGTTGCCATTTTTACCGTTGCCATTTTTTCCGTTGCCATTATTTCCTGTTGCCATATTTTCCGGTTGCCATTATTTCCGTTGCCATTTTTTCCGGTGCCATTATTTCCGTTGCCATTTTTTCCGTTGCCATTTTTACCTAAATTCACGATATCAGAGGGGTGGCATTTTCACGAATTTGCAATCCTCTCAAAATCTATCTACATCCAAATCACTTTTGCTTTTTTTTTTTTTTTCGTAGTACTATTTCTTTCAGACAATGACTATGAGTTGTCACCATATATTGTATTACACCTTCAATTAACGCGCAGATATTTTTGTTTTATTTAAAATACATAAAATTAAAAAATCGCCATCGTATCTGTTCGAATTACTAGATTTTATCAAAAATTCGAACACTTATTAATCAGGACCAAATATAGTTAATGCTGTATTTTTTTATTCAATCGGATATTGATTCGAAAGATATTAAATAAAAAGCACGTTATAACTTTAAAATCAAAAGAAAAAAATACTGATTTCAAACATAAATAAATGAAGAAGTAAAAATATTTATTTTTATGTCGGGAAAAGCAAAAAGGAGGGGGGGGGGACCTGCAAGCATATTTCCTTTTTAAATAATTAAAATAAAATTGAGAAGAATCATGCTAAAGAACTGAGACAGTACAGAGTGGTACACATGCATTATTATTATTATTATTATTATTATTTATATACTAGCAGGCTACGCCCGCTTCGCTGGTCACTATTTTTAAATGAATCACAATAATTAATGAATTCTCAAAATTGCATTAATTTTTATCATGTGATAAAAAAAGAGAAAAAAAATTTCTGATCGGGAAATATGTCGTACCGGGTCCCCACTGCCTTCGGCAGCGTAGACCCGTGCGCTGCGTGCACGTATTCCTTCACCATCCTTATGACTTCTCAAAAATCCGTGTTATTACTCATAAACTTTCATTCTTAAGAAAATGAATAAAAAAATATATCAATTAGCATCGGGTAAAAACTCACACCAGGACCACATTGCCTTCGGCAGCGCAGACGCATGCGCGCTGCGCGCGCACGTTTGAGGATATACGTGCGCTGTACACGCACATTCCTTCTCAACTCAAACTTTTATTATTAAGAAAATAAAATGTAAAAAAAAAAAAATTATCATCGGGTAAAAACTCGCACCGGGTCCCAAACCCATGCGCGCTGCGCTCGCACATATTCCTTCTGAAATCAAACTCTTATTCTTAAGAAAAGAAAATTAAAAACATCATTTCTCATCAGGTAAATTGTCGGACCGGGTCCCCACTGCCTTCGGTAGCGCAGAATTCCTTCCCCCCACCCTTCCAGCCCCTCCTAATTAACTTACATATACCAATTTTGAACGGTCTTACTCAATTAGCTGAGATGCAAAAGAAAACCTGATCATGCCACCTTAAAATTGTAAATGAGGTGAAATTTCGAATTCCACTTTCGATAATATAAAAGAACTTTAAAATATCTTTCGAATGATGTATTAGAAATAAATTAATCATAATTAGAATTTGAAATATTGAAATTTAAAAATATTACAGCGCCACCTGGCGGTAGAAATTTATGTAATCTATTGTTCCATTCCAGATCAACAAAGCTTTCAAATGATGTATTACTCATGAAATTATTTTAATTAGTAGATGAGATGCAAAAGAAAACCTAATCAGGACACATCAAAACGTGTAAATCGGGTGAAATCTTGAATTCCATTTTCGATAATGTAAAAGTACTTTAAAATGTGTATCAACTCAACAAAGCTTTCAAATGATGTATTGCTTATGAAATTTTTTTAATTAATAACCGAGATATAAAAGAAAACTGATTCAGGACACCTCAAAACGTGTAAATCTGGTGAAAACTTTCGATAATTTAAAAGAACTTTAGAATATCTTTCCAATGATGTATTAAAAATAATTTAATCACAATTAGAAATTGAAATATTGAAATTTTAAAATATTGAAGCGCCATCTGGCGGTACAAATTTCTGTATTCCACTGTTCGATTCCAAATCAAAAAAGCTTTCTAATGATGTATTACTTATGAAATTATTTTAATTAGTAGCTGAGATACAAAAGAAAACTGATTCAGGAGACCTCAAAACGTGTATATCTGGTGAAAACTTTCGATAATTTAAAATATCTTTCGAATGATGTATTAAAAATAATTTAATTAGAATTTGAAATATCGAAATTTTAAAATATCTGGCGGTAGAAATTTCTGTAATCTACTGTTCAATTCCAAATCAACAAAGTTTTCAAATAATGTGTTACTTATGAAATTATTTTAATTAGTAGCTGAGATACAAAAGAAAACCTAATCAGGACATTCCCAAAACCTATATATACCACTGTAGTCGGGTAATGGAAGTAAAAAGAAAAATAAAAAGTATTTTTTAGTTCCTTCAAATGTATTTTGTTGCTATGGAAACTCCTATCTTCTAATGAAAGATAGATTACGTGTTAGAATAAAATTTAATTTGCAATTAAAATGCAACTGCTTTGTTTATTAATGAAAATTGATGAAATTTTAACTGCAGGTTGGTTTTGTGCTGAATAGGTTGTATATTAAGTGTTGTGTACGAAAAAGAAAATTTGGAGTACTTTGAAATTTGCAATTTTTAACCCCAGTTAAAGATCATGTGGCATTAATGACTTTCACATGTTTTGCTTCCGTTAGAGGCAGCCGTTAAAATCGTCTGCTGATTGCTGATAGAGTGCCTCTTTTTAAGCGATAAGGATTTTTGGTCATTTTTCGATCGACATGGGTCAACATTTTAATTAATATCTCCGAAACTAATTAAGATTTTTAAATTCAGTTTCGAGGAAAACATCGGAAAGGCTCCAGAGCATCCATACGTGAATTCTTGTACTTCTGCGCTCAATAGGGGATGTACGTATAAAAGAACAGACAGACAGACAGACAAACCTTTCCATTTATTATTATAAAAAAGATGTTGAATATAATTATAAGGAAAGTATGTTTGCATTTATTTATCATTTTTAAAGAAAGATATAACATAATTAGTTAATTGAGAAACTTATTTAAAAATATTTATAGAATCAACATTTTTAAATTATTGAAAGGAAATTTTTTAAAATATTGATGGCAACATTTATTACATTAAAATAAATGCGAAAGTCTTAAATTTAATAAAAGAAATGGAAATTTCTGAAAATAAACAAATTTTATAAAAATAAACATTTCCGAAAATAAACATTTATAAAAGTTTCCTAAAATATTAGAAATAAGAAAATTTTGAAAAATTATGGTCAGCTTCAAGAAAAATGTAATAATTTTTTTCAAAATATTAAAGGTTGAGTAGTTTCTTTTTGTCTAGGCGTAACTATACCTTCGTCAAGTTTAGATACTTTTCAATTATTATCTATTGTTTTATCTATTGATTGATTCGTTTTCATTATTCTGACGACAACTTTCAAAACTTTCTTTGTTTTCCACTTTTTAGGGTTCCTCTAAAAACGTATTCTATTTAAAATATCACTTTTTTTTCTTCTTTTATTTTAACTTTTTAATTGTGTAACTTATATTACATAGCTAAAATTCTATCTTAGCTGTGTAACTCCGGAACCTTTTAGAAAATTCTGAAAATTTTTTGAAAACTAAATTTTTCTAGAAGGTTCCAGGAAATTTCTAGATGTTTTCACGGAGGCTCCATGAAGTTTCTAGAAGATTTCATGAAGTTTCTAAATATTTCAATGAAGTTTCTAGAAGATTCATGAAATATCTAGAAGATTTCATGAAGTTTCTAAATATTTCAATGAAGTTTCTAGAAGATTCATGAAATATCTAGAAGATTTCATGAAGTTTCAAGAAAATTCCAAGAGGGGCCAGCAGTTGAGTGGTCCTGCGCTCAAAGCTGGTAGACAGAGAGTGCTGGGTTTGATCCAAAGTCCCACTCATCGACTAGTCGTTCGGAGTTATCCATGATTTTCT
The DNA here is from genome assembly GCA_963930645.1 of Salticus scenicus. Classification (NCBI taxonomy): domain Eukaryota; kingdom Metazoa; phylum Arthropoda; class Arachnida; order Araneae; family Salticidae; genus Salticus; species Salticus scenicus. The sequence continues at coordinate 143,900,216 of OZ005657.1, forward strand.
CTTAAACTCGCGTAAATACGGGTTAGGACCCCTTAGGAAGACCACTATGAAGGATATTCCAATTACATGTCTAGGACCCTAGTGCAGTCAATCTGCCTTAAGCTTACAACAAAAACTATAAAGTTCCATGAAAATTCTATATTTAATTTATATTAAAGAAAATTTCAGATAGACAAACCGATTAAATATAAAAACATTCTAATAAAGTTCTTATTATAAAAGATATATTTTATGTTTTTTTTTTTTTTTTTTTCAGTGTAGTATACTTAATTCAACTATTCCTTCAATATATTATAGGCATTTTTTAGCGTATTTTTTATGGGATAAGAAAAGGAAAAATAATAAATAATAAATCTTTCAGCTGAAGAATTATTTAATGGTACTGTTATGATTATGATATTTTAAAATTATTTATAACCCTTTGCCGGTCCTATTTAATATCACTCCTCTTACCAGTGTTGACAAATTCAGGGATATTTTTATTCAATATCCACCACAAAATTTTAACTCTAACAGTTGCTTAATCCCTTCGAAGGTAATTCGTTCATTCTGTATATCAAATGCTATTGCTCAGAATTATTTATGATAGTTGAATAAAGGTGTTACTAAATTTGGCGACAATGTTTACAGCACTTAGGAGCGTCTGGGCTGGCAAAGGGTTAAATTTAGAAAAGCAGATTTTAATCTAAGTTACAAAGTAATAAATGTTTGCCATGTAGGATTAAATCATTTTATGTTTCGAAAAAAAAAAAAAAAAAAAAAAGTAATAATTTATTTGTCACATTTCTTACATCTCACAATCAAATTATAATTTATTTATTTATTTATTTATTATTATTATTTAATTCATATTCACATTTAGCAATGATTACTATTCAATTTAATTATTTTTATTTATTTAATTGTATTTATAGAAATAATATTGTTATATACTGAAAATAATTAAACTTATTGTTTTAATTATAAATGTAATTAAAATTTATTTTTATTTATACATTTATAATACAATTAATAGCAGTATAATTGTAATTTTTTGCACATGCAATTTTATTATCAGAAAGCAAAATCTAGAAAAAACGTGTAATCATGTCTCACTAATACATAGTGCCAATACTAAAATGTTTAATAGAAGCTGGTATATAGTTATCTGTAAAATTACATTTCTTGAATAAAAGCAGAGCTACTTGTTGTTCCATAAAAAACCAAATTGAAATGTCTGGATAAGATACTGACGGTAGTGGGGACCTTGGCAACGCAGTACAGGCGAGGAACACTGTCGAATGTAGCGAATACCTGAAGCAAAATTTATTTTTGTATTTTATTTTATTTTTAGTACGATAGGTCTATTTGTTTCAGACACCGATTTTGTGCTGTCGCCTTTTATTTTATTACACCTTGATATGTATATTAAGATTTAGATAATATTTAATTTAGAAAATAAAAAGTGCGCATGTAGATTGAAATTAAAAAGTACTGGATATTTTAATTTCAATTTATAGAGATGTCAACGATATTGAAAAAAACTATTTTGGCCATTTTCTTTCGTTTAATAAACAGAATGAAAAACGGATAATATTTTATCTGGAGATATTTTGTCTATTTAGACCAATAATTCCCCCCCCCCTCTCCTCTGGCATTAAGTTAAAAAAATAATTAAATAAAATTGAAAAAATTCTGCTAAAGCAATGGAGCAGCTTGAACCTCTTGGCAAAATTTGAAATTTATCACCAAAATAGCTCGGTCGCTTCTCACCAAGATGTTTACTTACGTAATTGCGATACCCATTTTAGTTTATCGTCAAAATGAAAACAAAAATATAAAAACTGCCAAGGGGCTCCTGTGCTAAAGCTGTACTAAAGTAATTTTAAGAAATGAGTATAGTAACCGTTGCTAGGGAATGAAAGAGTTCCTGCATGTCTTTATATGAAAAATGTGACTAAAATAAGTTTTTCTAGATTAGAAACACATCTGACTTATCCTCTTTTTATCGAAGATTACTTTTCATTGCTAACCTTCACTTCGTCCGTGAGAAAATATGGCAGAAACGTGATTTTCTTAGAAACTACTTGAATGATTTTGATAAAAATTCAGATTTAGGGATATTTTGAGTTTACAATTTAATCTGAATTGTGCTCTTCTTCAGTAAAATAAGCGTTCACGGGAAACCCGCGTTTTGTCAGGGGGAAAAAAAAGTAGCTAAGACTGCGTTTTCTTCGAAAATACTTGAAAGATTAGAAAAAAAAAAATAGAGTTTATGTGTTTTTTCGACGATAGTTTGATATTAAATATTTTGATCTTCAGGAATTATCGTTCACTGGTAATTCGCACTAAATCCGGAAAAAATATGACAGAAATTTGGTTTTGTTGGAAATCGCTAGAACAATTTAAATAAATATATATATATATATAATATATAGATAGTGTTAGAGATTTTTTTGAGACGTAAAATATATCTGATTATTAGGTAACAGATTTAAATATTAGTAAACGCAAAACCTAGAAGAATATTTTCTAGGAAATTGCTAGATTTAGGGGTTTCCGATGATAGTTCGATTTGAATTTGTCTTATCTCCATGAAAATTAGATTTCACTGGTAGCCAGCGCTCCCCCGAAACAAATATATATATATATATATATATATATATATTGGGGGGGGGGGGAGAGGGGGTTGGGGGTTTTATTTCATTTTATTCATTGATAATTTATTCCTATATTTAAGTTTTGCATTTCCTTTTGTAGCAATTCTGCGCATTGGCTTGCAATTCTCTTTTTTTGTTTTTCTTATCTGTAAACTCATAAATTCGTTAAAATAGTTACCTTTATATATATAATACACATACTATGAATAATTTTTCCAATGAAACCAAGTAAACTGTAATTCAGGTACTGAATATAAAAAGAGAAAAACCTGTTTCAGGATATTAAAATGCTTTACATTAATATTTAATTAAAACACTGTTTTATGCAGAATATTCGGTTAGTTCAAAAATAATACGAATAATAACAATAATAATAAAGCTGCTGATTTAACAAATAATTGTCATTATTTTATTCTAACAATAATGTCTTTTATTATTAATTTTAAGATTCCTATGAAAAAAAATCGTCATCTAAAAGATATAATTTAAATTGAAAAAATAAAAAGTTTTTATGCGAAGTTCTGTTTAGGCAAGCAGTATTTTAACTGATTTTACAAATTATCAACAGCTCTTCTTGAACATTTTTCACTATTCTATTCTTTTGTTATCAACCCTCTCTTTCAACAAAGAAGCATATCAACTGTCAGTTTACCTTATTGTCATTGTCCGCTTCTTGTCAATCCGTGTTGGTAAAAGGGGGAAGGGTCAGTTACAAGTTTCCGTCTCTAACGATTTTGGAGTAGTTATTTAGAGTTACAAGAATCTGGGGCTCTATTCTCGTCTAGTTGCCTATTAACCACCACTTGTAACCGTTAACGACAGTTTTTAACTACTGTTCTACCCACCGTAATAACCGGTAGTTTCCAAGGGACCACTGCATCTTCTCACTAGCGTCTAGTCGGCGACGAGCAACTCTCACATTTTCCTTCAGATTTCGCGCATGCATCGTATGTCGGTGCTGAATTTTATTTATGTTTATTCGATGCGTTTATTTCCCATTTTCATACAAGACCTTCTTTGGTAGTGCTGCCATCTGATGGCCAATATAACTATTTGAATTATTTTCCATATCAAATCAAACAAGATTTTAAAATTTCAATCTTTTAAGATTTCAACAGGAATTGTGGGTGTTGGTGTTGGTGTTAGGGATTAAGGCCGATTGACAACACTGGGGTCCTAGGCCTGAGGGGGAGTGCCTTCCGTGGAGGTCCTTCTAAGGGGTCCTAGCCCGTATTTACGCAAGTTTCGGAGGAAACCACGGAAAACTCCGAACGGCTAGGCCGACGAGCGCGACCAGGGATCGAACCCGGCACCTCACCAGGAATTGTGGGAATCATTCTCATTAACGTTATAAAATCATTATAACGTTATAAATTTTATATGTCGTTGGGTATTCGTGTTATTAATTTTTTAATAAAAAAAAAAAAAATAAGAAGAAGAATAATAACATTATTGTTTGGTTTCTGTAGACATAAATTTCCCAAGTTCTATCAGACATAGAGGGCTGTTTGAGACCTCATTTTAAAGAGAATTTCATGGGGTTTATTTTAACACGCAGCTTACCTATATTTGTTGTTTATTTATTTATTTGTTTAACTTACACATTTATACTATGTTGGCAATTTTTTTTTATTTTTTTTATTTCAAAAATGTTTTTATTATATCATTAGCTACGCATTTTAAAATTTGTAGCGTGGGATACAATGGATTACTGCAAAAATTCCATTATTTTTTAATAGTTGCAATAAGCTTTTTACTATAACTCCTGATCTCATTGTTATCCTTTTTACTTCCGTATGCAAAGTATAAGGAAGTATTGTAATGTTATTTTTTATAATAGTTATGACATTAAAGAAAAAATAAATAAATAAAACAGCAACATCTTTTTTTTTTTTTTAAATGGAATGATTTTTGGATCGTCCATGTTAAATAAACTAATTATTCATCCTGACCATTTTAGATTTCAACAAAAATTACAGTATTTATTCTCCTTAACAATAAAAAATGATTATAGAAACATTGTTATTATATCTGTTTAAGTTTTCAGGTAATAAATTTTTTTAATCTTGAAAAATCTTTTTTATTTTATTTTATTTTTTTTTTAAATAAAACTGTTATAAGGGCCACACCACTGAATTATTTTCAATTTGAAAATTGATTATCTAATTAACACTCGAATCGCTATGATGCACAATCAATAGAAAATAAGTAGCATTTAGATTAGCCATAGGGAAAATATAGTTATTATTTATATATTAAATTACATGTCAATTAAATAATTTATATATCGCAGAATAGGAGACATTTTGTAATAGAATAAATATCTTATTCAAAACTTTTAACATATGATTTTACTTGGGGCATTTGAAATCAACAAGGACATTTTCCAAACATAGAATGTTTTCTGTAAAGCACACATAATGAGGAGCAAAGGGGAGAGGGCTTATTTTCTCAATTTTTATATTATTAATGGCAAGTTTGTTTAGTGCTCTTCCCTGGGATAAATTCAAAAATGACAGCCAATATTTTATGATAAAAACAAAATATTAAAAGTAGATTTTTTAAACAGGGTTGTCACTCAAACAGGAGAATGAAATTCCCTGACTTTTCCAGAAATATTCTTAAAAAATTCCAATCTAACCATACATTGAGCATTGGCTGTGTCGAGAACAAAATCATTATGGTACCACTTGGAAAAAAAAAGTTACATATGATAAAAGTTGCATATAGCTTATAAGTATAGTTGCATATGCTTATAAGCGAGATAAGAAATTTCTTTCATGAGCGGAAAAGAAGGGTGGGAGTGTTTAAAACAAATTGCAGAAGCTAAAAAAAAGAAAAATGACCCTACGTTGGCAGAAGAATTGTTTATTTTATGGTAAATATCATCAATACAAAAAACCCTTAACGGGTTAAAAGTTTGTGACGCAGTACTGTACTTTATGGCTATAAGAATTAGAAATACGGGTCTTAAAAATAATGATATCAAATTTTCAGTGACGCTTTGATATTAATTAAATTATACATAGATTTTCTTATTTGAATTTGCTTTTTCCTTTTATTTATATTTACAGTGTAAACGTTATTTTCAACATAAAATAATATATAGCATTTACTCATTGATACCTTTCCATTCACATCTCTTATACTACGAAAGCATGTGTTTTAAAAGAAATTATATGAAATTCCAGTAACGCAGTGGTGTTACATTAAGTGATTTGTGTTTAAATTTCTCTGCAATTATTTTGTTTTGCATATTAAAGTATATGTGCACATTGAAATATTGCTTTTAATTTTCAAATACGCTGTCAAATATATCACTTTCATTAAGCTTATATTATGTACTGAAATATATTTATTTCAATGAATTATTCTATCTTTTGCGTCACGCCATCCAAAACTGAAAAAAATTTCACAGTTTTTTTCTTTGCATCACGATATCTATTTGCATGCATTTTCAATTTATTTGGATGAAATGACACAAAGTAAACATTTCCATATATTTTACTTACAGTTTTGGATGGCGTGACGCAAAAGATAGAATAATTCATTGAAATAAATATATTTCAGTACATAATATAAGCTTAATGAAAGTGATATATTTGACAGCGTATTTGAAAATTAAAAGCAATATTTCAATGTGCACATATACTTTAATATGCAAAACAAAATAATTGCAGAGAAATTTAAACACAAATCACTTAATGTAACACCACTGCGTTACTGGAATTTCATATAATTTCTTTTAAAACACATGCTTTCGTAGTATAAGAGATGGGAATGGAAAGGTATCAATGAGTAAATGCTATATATTATTTTATGTTGAAAATAACGTTTACACTGTAAATATAAATAAAAGGAAAAAGCAAATTCAAATAAGAAAATCTATGTATAATTTAATTAATATCAAAGCGTCACTGAAAATTTGATATCATTATTTTTAAGACCCGTATTTCTAATTCTTATAGCCATAAAGTACAGTGCTGCAACAAACTTTTAACCCGTTAAGGGTTTTTTGTATTGATATCATTACTTTTTAGGGGTTAATGATCAAAACGTAAAATTAAAGGAGCATGGTAATGAGTTATAACACTGTATTAAAAGTGTTGTTTTATAGGTCATACTCGAACAAACTAAAAAAAATTTCAAAATTTTATAAAAAGTGATAAAAAAAATGGACACATGCAACATTACAAAGGCATAATATAGTACATTTTAAAAATGACAAAAATTTCTTATTTATATTTATTTCTTATTATAATTTTTTAGGTATAGATTTGATTTAAAAGAGAAAAATAAATAATAATAGAAAAATCTTTAAAAAGTGAAAATTTTATACTGGTAAATATTTAAGTAGTATAGTTTGTTATGAATTTAATTTAAAAAAAATCTTAATCTATTCAAAATTTTATTATAGCTTAACATTTTGTAATTTATATATTATATATACTAGAAACTTAATGAGTAAATTAATTATTTTCAAATTCTGTTTTAAGAATTTTTTCAATCCGTAGTTTAAGTGATTTATCACCTAATTTTGAAAAAATTACAAATATTTGCATATGATTATCATATTATTTGTCATTTTTATGAAAATAAAGGAAAAATTTTTTGTTGTTGCAATCACCTTTTAAAATAGAACCAATTTTGAAAGTTAACAACGTATCAGCATGAAAACAATGTAAATACAAAGAATATTTTTGATAAACAAATGTCATATAAAATACAAGTACCTAAATAAATAACTCATTTAATATATATATTAAAAAAAAAGAAAAATATTTTTATTTTTTATTTTTTGTGTTTATTTCTGACGCTTTCCGATAGGTGGAGCCAAAACGATTATTTGATATTCAGTATTTCAGATGGAAGAGAAGAAATTCGTCCGCGAAACTGCCGCATCACGGTATTTTCGGAGTAAAAAATAGTTCGATTTTTAAACTGAGTTATAAAAAAATCAAGAGTTTTCCTAGGGAAAAGGGAGATGTCAGGCACATCAGATAAAAGCGATTAATATCATATATAAATTAAACTAAATTCGCTCGAGCCATATTCGAGAAAAAATTCTTACACATTAGGCCGCCCATTTATAGCTTAAATCAGCCAATTCATATCTCGAAATATATTTCACGCAGAAATGTAGCGATTTCAGGGTAGGATCAGACAGAAGGTGAAAGACTATTTTGAAATTATCAGAACATAACCTCCCATATTTCCTGAGATATTAAGTGTCGACTTTCAGCGGTTTCTTTGATCTTAAAATTCGTGTATATATAAGTGTCGCAGTTTCGTTCGTTTTTCCGTTTCCGCTGAGTGTCGTGGCGTTCGTTTGTTTTTGCGCTTGCGTCACTTGAGACTCTGCCGAGTCTCTTGATATGAAATTCCCTAACTTTTCAAGATTCTGGATAAAATATTCATATTCCCCGACTTTTATAGTCAATTTTCGAATTCCCTGACTTTTCCAGGTAGCGTGGCAATCCTGTTTAAAACTTGCCATACTATTATTTAAGGGGGGGGGGAGAGGGGAGGGCTAAAATAGAATAGAAAAACTATTTCTTATGCAATAAGCGGAAAAGTTTGCAGTAATAATAATAAGAAGAATGGGAAGACAATTTATTTCAGAGAAATTAATGTAAGATAAAAATTGTAAAAGGTTGCTCTCACTTTTTTAGTTTTTTTTTCAAAACTGAACTAAGTTATCTTTAAAAACAAGGCTTGTGCTATAACATGGTAATTAAAATTTATAACAGCACATTTTCTTATCTATATACTAAATCCAAAAGCGAGATATCCTGATTTTGACTTACCAAATAAAAAAAAGCAGCCTTAGAATACACCCAGGCAGTTTTTGATTTATTTATTTATATATTACTAGCAGGCTTTGCCCGCTTCGCTGGACTTTAAACTTAAATAAGTTTTCAAAATCCCATATCTTTATTAATAACCTAAGTTCTCGCTGTGATTGGTAGAGGTTTTCTCGCTCGCAAAGTGAGGAGTCTGGGTCTCCACTGTCTTCGGCACAACTTTCCCACTCCTTACTTCCCCTTCCTCAGCGGGTGAGTTCGAAGTTTTGCAAAATCACACTAATGTACATAATGCGTACACTTAATCAATATCCAGTCTGGGTCCCCACTGCCTTCGGCACAACTTACCCACTTCTTACTTCCCCTTCCTCAGCGGGTGAGTTCGACGTTTTGCAAAATCCCACTAATGTACATAATGCGTGCACTTAATCAATATCCGCACACCAAAATTCGCCATTCTAAGATAATTCAAAGCGAATTCAAACGGAAAAACATGTTTTTACATATGTTTATTGGGAACAACTTCAGTATAACCCCACAACGATATTTGGCGATTTTTTTGTTGGCGATTATGGCTAAATCATAAATCTAAAAATCATAAATCATATATGATAAATGACAAAATCATAATCTAAATCATAAAACACAAAACATAAAACATAAAATCATAAATCCAAAATAAACAACATATTAGGCTGCCATATTATATCGCAAACAGTCCAGAACGACATTGTTATCCTTCAAAACGGCGCCAAAGAAAAATCGCCAAATTCAGCTGTTGGGTTATACTGAAGTTATACCGTTTATTGCCCTGCGACTAAGAGAAGGGGGGGGGGGGATTTCGAATTTCGTGAAATCCAGTTACAATAAGTGCCGATGCAAACAAACAATTTACGCACCAAATTTCGTGACCACAGAAGTCTTTAATAGAAAATATTATAAATAAATAAATACAAAAAGCACAGCTTTAGTATGGGACCCCTTTGGAGAATTTAAATATTTTAAGCCATTTTTGCGATGAACTGAATTGGCTATCTCAATTGTGCAATTAAAGATCTTGGCGAGAAACGTCCAAGTTACTTCGGTTCCGAATTTCAAATTTTGCCAAAGGGATCCAATACTAAAGCTGTTCCATACACAAAATAAATAAAATAAAATAAAATAATAAAATAAAATAAAAAATCTTTTCTGATATTTACAAAATAAAAATAAAAAATCTTAATAAAATCCAAATTATAATCATTTACAATTAATGGGAGAACATAAAAAAACCCTCATAAGGTACATAATTACAACAAAAAATTTTATTTGACTGCAGGAAAGAAAAGTACTGCTTAATTAAATAAAAATATTAAACTAATGCCAAATATCTCTATGAAAATATTTATCTACGTGCAAATTCCTCATTAAAAAAAAAAAATAAATAAATAAAATCACCAACTTTTGTAGGTATTTTTCTCTCTATTTTTTATTATTTTTCACGTGAAATTAAAAATATTTCATTTTATTTCTGGAAAATAAAAAAATATATAAATGCCTATATATAAATATATAACTTTTACCAAATCTGGGTTAAAAACGGAAAAAGGATAAAATAAATTCGAAATATCAGACCTATATTTATAAATTTGATACCAAATGAAAGGGGTGATTTTTCTGAATCCAGGGGTGCAAACAGTTTTTCGATGCGACAATTAGATTTTTAAAAAATAACTAAAGTATGAAATTTAAGTGGCAACGGAAAAACGGATAAAGGAAAAAATAAATTAGAAATATCAGACCTATCATTACAAATTCAGTACCAAATGAAAGAGGTGATTTTTCTGAATCCTGGGGTGTAAACAGTTTTTCGATACGACAATTAGATTTTTTAAAATTAACTAAAGTATGAAACTTAGATGGCAACACTTCATTTCAATCTTTTCATAAATTGTAGTGAAAATCACGCGAGTACAAAAGTCTTTTCATTTTTTCATTCAAAGCATTTTAGTGAAAAAATATTTATGGCGCATGCGCAGGCGTTTTTTACACACAATTTAAACACTAATCATAATTTTGAAAATTTCTATAGATATAATTTCAAGTTGGGTGAAGACCTAAGTTTCTGCCAAGCGCCGTTGAATTCCTTCCAGCCGTTCTCGAGTGATGCCCGGACAAACGTGTTTTAGTCTTTTACCCCCTAGGGGGGAACGGGGGGGGATTTCCGAAAAGTTGATAGATATAATTTTAAGTTGGGTGAAGACCTAAATTCCTGCCAAGCGTCGTTGAATTCCGTCCAGCCGTTCTCGAGTGATGCCCGGACAAACGTGTTTTAGTGTTTTACCCCCTGGGGGGGGGGGAACGGGGGGGAATTTCCGAAAAGTTGATAGATATAATTTTAAGTTGGGTGAAGACCTAAATTCCTGCCAAGCGTCGTTGAATTCCGTCCAGCCGTTCCCGAGTGATGCCCGGACAAAAAAAGCGACATTCGGACACGATGACATACACACAGACACACACACACACACACAGGCAAAATTTTCTGAAGTCATTTTCGGCTTTCAGGGGGTGTGAAACGTGAAGATATCGCAAAATTTTTCGATTCCGACAAATTTACAGACAAAACTCTGATTTTATTAATATAGATTATTATTTTAACAATTTATTATTTTTGATTTACAAATTTTATGCAAAATATTCCCTCCATTGAAGGATTGTGAATTAATTTATTAAAGTGCAAAAGTGCTAAAATGTTTATAAAATCAAGAAGACATTAAAAATGTTAATATCTGAATACTGAAAAATGTTGAAATAATTCTAATAGTGAGAGTATGCTTTCTTTTTATGGGGTTGCACGATTAAAATTTTGTAGCAAGTTTAGTTTGGAAAAAGCTATAAAACTTGTAATATTATTTAAAATATTAATATAAATTCTGTAATTAATTATACTTAATTAAAAATTATACTCTGAATTGTAATATTCCCTTACATAATCCTAAAGTATAATTTTTTTCTTAAGTCTCTTCATATAAATATTTTTCATTGCTAGGACGACAGATCACACTATTTCTTTCAGATAGCAATTTTGCGTTGTCACCATTTATTGTATTACTAAATGAATGTGCAAACATTTTTATTTAAAGCATATAAAGCTGAAAGTCTGTTACTGTATCTGTCCAGAATTATTAGATTTTATCAAAAATTGCTACACTTATTAATAAGGACAAAAAATAACTAATGCTTTTTTAGTTCAATCGGATAATTGATTAAAAAAATATTGAGGAAAGACTTCATTTTAACTTTAAAATTATTTAAAAGAGTTTTTATATATATATTGATAACAAAAATAAATAAGTGGATATATTTCTTTTTATGTTATCGTTTTGAAAATCATTATCCAGTGGGCGGTCCAGATCGTTGATATCGTTAGTGATTCGAGAATTATATTCCAGTTCCATTTCGTTATGAAAATCGTTATCCATTGCTCCGGTTCAGGTCGTCAACGGTTGAAAAAGAAATTGTTGGCCCTGAAAAGGGCCGTTTTACTACAAGCATAGCAGAAAACATAAACAGAACTCGAAGTGAGGCAAAAAAAAAAAAACAATAGTGAATCTTGAATATAAACGTAAACAGAATTCAGCGCCGGCATATGACACATGCGCGGAATCTGCAGGAAAGTGTGCTAGTTGCTCGTCGCTGGCTAGATGCTAGTCATCTTCTCTCCTGCTATTGTTAGAAGCTGTCAGGGAAAAAAGCGATAAAGACTAGCTATGGCAGTCTGCACTTCTCTTTTTCATTCATAATCGTTCCCTCTTTCGGATTCAAGATAAGCTGTTATCGGAGAATGATTTGTACTAGACGGTGAAACAAGACGTTAAGGTTGCTGTGTACCCGCCATCTTGAATATTCAAGGTTCCATGTTAACCTATGGGGAAATTTTGTCCCTTAATAATTAATTAAAAAACCAATAGATTTGCAAAATATTTGTCAGTGTTGTAGAGGACAACTTTTCACACCTTTCTACAGTTTTATTTTTTTGAAGAAGTGATTTTTAACACATTTAAATTAAATTTATTCTGGGCGAATTTGCATATGTTTTACTTTAAACATCAATAACTTTAGTTCAATTAGGAAAATTTAAAAAGAAAAACTCTTCAGAGATGTAAAAAAAATTTTTGTTTTGTGTCATACCACTTTTATTCACTTTCATGCATTTAATTTTTTGTAAAACGGCCGAAAAATTAAAAAAATATTGTGATCTTCTTTTATTTTCAATCTCTGTGTAGGGGGAAAATGATGGATCGTGATAAATTACTTCCTGTGTCGCTAACTTTTACTCGTGTACCCTTCGGCTATAAATGGCAATTGGAAGAGGACGTAAGCACTTTTCACTCGTATTACTTGTAGAAAAAGATGTTTCTCCAGATATAGTGTAATAATTCATATTACGTATTTGTACTATAAGCAGAATAGTGTGTTTTGTTCAAAGGCGTAAACAGAGAAAAATAGTTTTTTACACATCCTTTATATTAAAAAAAAAAAAAATAATAATAATACATCCATTAAATTTTATTTTTGAAATGCAAAATGCGAATTTATAAAATCAATTTCAGGATCTTTCGTAATTCGTCCTCTAAAGTTAAAGGGGAGCGGTGTAGCAAAGCGTGATTTTTAACGCGTCTATTCCCTCTAAGAATTTTTTTTTTTTTTTTTTTTTTTTTTTTTTTTTTTTTAATGATATGCATAATAATCTTCGTTTAAAATGTAACAAATGCTATTACAGAATTAAAATTTATAAATTTCAAGAATTTTCTAAACTAAAATAATAGGATATGGAGCAAGAACTTTTCATATAAGCTTTTAGATGTCAAGAAAAATAAATAAAAGAAAAAGAAAGAAAGAAATATATATAGTTTTTTTTTTTTTTTTTTTTTTTTTTTTTTAATATTACAGGCATGAATACCTAAATTACCGATTTCAGAGTTTTAAACAAATCATTCCTTCTTTCCCCTCACCCCGAATCTCGAAAGAAGATAAGGAATAAAGCGTCTTTTTCATATATTCATTTCCATCTCCAGGGGAAAAACATATATATATATATATATACACTAGCAGACCCGGCCACGCGTTGCTGTGACTAAGTTATACAAAACTCGGCAAATGGATAGCCGGGATTCTGCAAATGTACACCTCATCGAGATTTTTTTCGCATTTTGAATTTGAATTTTTTTTTTTCTACCGATCTTATGTATTCATATTTCGGTTTCATTTCCTAAAATTTACTCTTACATTTCAATCGTCTGTGTATCTTAACAACTTTTAAGTGTTTTTTTTTAATTTTATTTTTTTATATTAATTTTCCTTTTAATTTTATTTTAAGGCTATAAACTCTTTATTTTTTATTTATTTAATTCATTCATACATGCGAAAGCGATTTATTATTATTATTATTTATACATTATATTTACTGAAATCAAATGGCAATACAGTAGAAAAAACTAAACATATTAAATTTTAAATAAGATATATATACATATATTTATAACAGTTTTGTTTATGTATAATTTTTTTAATATAATTAATTGTAGTAAAATTATAAATTTATTCTATTTGAATTTTTATAATTCTACAGTGAGGGCAAAAAAACTGAGTGATTGGGTCTTGCTAATACATGGTACAAAAATGAAAAGGCTGGGATATACCCATCTGCGAAATCGTAGTTCTTGAACAATAGCAGCTCCATTTGTCGTCCAATAAATAACTAAACTAAAATTTCGGGAAATGTCGCTGCGTTAGGCAGTGAGACCTCATAGACTTGAGCCGACATAACACGAGAGAGAAAGATGCTGCCAAACGCAGCGGGTACTCGAACTAATGCTCAAAGGGATTCATTCCAATGGGATTTATTGTATATTTTTATGTATATAAAGTGTTAAAAAAAAACAGTGTTCAATTTTGAGAATTCATTTAAATACAGTGACCAGCAAATCTACCAAAACCTGCTAGTAAATAAATAAATAAAAAACATTTCGCTTTCTATTAAATGAATTAAATAAATATTGTAAAATACGTTGCTGTGATACACATACGATTGCAATGCAAGAAAAAAAAATATTTCGCATTTACGTGAATGAATTAAATAAATAAATAAATAAGCAGTCTAAAATGCGTTGTATTATACGCAGACGACTAAAGTGAAAGAATAAATTTTAGAAAATGAATCAGAAAAGCCAATGGATAAAATCGGAAAAAAAAAAAAAAAAAAAAGTCGATGAAGTACACACCTGCAATGCCCCAACAACCACTCTGCTAAGTTGTGTAGCTCTGAGATTAGTAGTTTGTGCTCCAGAGCGCATACAGAAAGACACACACTCACTCACACACACACTTCTCTTTATTTATATAATACTAGTTAGTTATAGAGCGACTAAGGCGCCCGTTGAAAAATGGTCACTTCATTTTATTTATTTCTCACTTCAAATAATTCGTTTGCTATAGCAAGCCCGTGCGAAATTTTCGCACTTTATTTATCTCTTCGTTACTTTTAAAATTTAAAATTATTATTATTATTTTTATAGACGTCATTTTTTCATATGCATGAGCAAATTTAATATTTTATTTATTTATTTATGTATTATTATTATTTATTTATTTATTTTATTTTTATTTTATTTTTTTCACGTGAAAGCATATTTCATTTTATGCTGAAAAAAAAAGGGCAACAATTAAAAGTTTACATGCCTATTTTAAACCTATTTCTATATTTATATTTTTATTAATTTTAAAATATCTAATCAAAAATTTGTTACAAATAAGGCACCAAATGAAAGGGGCGATTTGCACTAAACATGTTTATAGACTAGTACATCACATAAAATTTTGTTTTGTTTAAAAAATGCTTATAACTTAACTTGATAATACAGAAAATTGCTGCCTGCATGAAAATTGACCCAACACCATTTTTGCAAACTCTTATGTAAAATGTCCTCCCGAATTTGAATATGACGCCAGTTTTGCCCTATCACCAACCGTTTTTTTTTTGGGGACGCCCCTATATTTTTATTACTTTTCGGTAATTTTATGGCTATAAATGTTATTTGCGCGGTGAAAAGGGTTACTTTAACTTTTAAATATCTTCTGAGGGGCTACAGATGTGAAAAAATAAGAAACATGAACATTTGCAGAAAGGGGAAAATTTGGGGGGGGGGGGGGGCATTGAAATTATAAATTACATTTATTATAATTTATTAATCAATTATTATTATTACTTGATAAACATTGTAGTTTTTTGTTTTTAAAAGTAATTCTTTTCCATTCTCCAAATTAAATTCATGACCATAAAATTACCGAACAGTGATAAAAATTGAGAAGTAGGTGACGTCCAGAAAAAACAGTGGGATATAAAATAGATATATTTTCCCTTTCATTTATGTTTATACGTGTTTACATCATTAAGTATTTTTTAAAATCAAATATTTGATGTTACAAAACTAAAATTGTACATGTTATACATTGTGCATTTTAATAAACGAGGGAAATACACCGAATTCCATTGGAATAATTTATTTTATAACTATTACACTAAGGAAATTAAAATATTTAAATAATAATAATAATAAATCTTGACACACGTTCTTTAATTTTAAATTTCCAAATTTTAGCATATAAAGATTTAAATTTGAGTTAAAACAACAAAAATGATATTTAATAGTGCTCATTTGAAAATTAATATAAATGAAAATTTTTATTATACATATTTTACCAAATATTTATTTTATTTTTAATTATATTCACATATAGAAGTGTATTTTAAAATCAAATATATAATGCAATAAATCAAGTTTTGTATATTTTTACATAATTTAAAAAAGTATTATGATATATTCATAATTTCATTAAGATCATTCAACTTCGAAGTTTTGTACAAAGAGTATTAAATTAATACTTAAAAAATAAGTATTAATAATTTTTAGATGTACATGCATTCACTCTTTCTAAATTTCCAAACTGTGACTTATAAAAATTGAAATATGAATCTAAATTCTATCTTTAAAAGTACAAAAAATTATTTTTTAAATTCTCTATTTTTGGCTATGTAACATATTTGAAAATATTAAGTCTGCACATTTTTCATCATTTTTATACATGAATTTGAAAGTTTATTTTCTGAAATGTAGATACAACAACTCTTTAGTAAATGCTGATTTGTAAATTAAAAAAAAAAATCGAGTTATAATAAATACGAGATATTTGAACTACTATTTCAAATTAGTCTGTATTGTGCAAAATTAAAATCATTCAGTTTATAGGTAATATCGAATAAATTTGAAATAATGTCTGCCAAAAGAATAATGAATTTTTAACATGCATAGATATATTCAGTACTTTTAAATTTCCAATTTTTAACATATGAAGATCAAAATTTGAATGTTAAATTTATATTTTAAGAACACTAAAAATTTATATTTAAAATTATCCCCTATTTGCAAAGCACAATAATTGAAAATGTTTTACATACATATTTTGCGAAATTTTCATTGATGGCTTTCGAAGATTACTTCCTAAAGTATAAATGTATCATTTGAGTTACTATAATTGTTTTGCAAACATTTAAAGTAAACAATTTGAAGTCATAAATATAAGATGTTTAAGAAATATTTCAGATTAATATATAAGAATGTTTTGGATCATTCAATTTAAAATTACATGGGCCGAAAAAAAATTAAAACAATATTTAAAAAATCTGTTTCAGATAAATTTATAATTCCTAAACAAATTCACGCAGTACAAACTACTTACAAAAATTAATTTCCACAATGAATAGAGACAACTTTCATATCAGAGAAATACAATACTAAATTTCGAAAAAAAAATAATTTTATGCTCTACATTCGAGATTGTAGGAAGTGTTTCTTTCTTTCTTTCTTCTTTTTTTTTTTTTTTTTTTTTTTTTTTTTGAAAGAAAAAAATAAAAAATAAATAAATAAATCGATAACTTTATTTGAAATTATCGAAGATACACGGCTCAACTATAAGTTTTAAAGGTATTTAGTATTTCTTTAAAAAAATATTTATATTGAAAGCTTACAACATTCGGGAGGATTTTCCTCCAAGGATGGAAAGATGCTCCTATATATACAAATGTTTCTTATAAGTATTTCGGCCCACCCGCGGCCGAGCGGTTCTGCGCGCTCAAAGCTGGTAGACGTGAAGTGCCGAGTTCAATCCCAGATCGCACTCGTCGGCCTAGCCGTTCGGAATTTTCCGTGGTTTTCTCCAAAATTGTGTAAATACGGGATAGGAACCCTTAGAAAAACCCCCACGGAGGACATTCCTCTCAGGCCTAGGACCCTAATGCAGTCCTCACAACCCAACCCAACCTATAAGTTAGCCGCTCAGTGCACACATCGATTAACTCCATAAAACAAAAAGTTGAGAAACGCGATGATGTAATGTATATTGTTTTTTAAAATTCCTCTGATAATATGAATTCAAATATATAATGTAGAATGCATAATTGCAGATATAGCTTTCATCTAACGGTGTATAAAATTAATAAGAAAGAATAGCCAACAAACAATCGTCAGTAATGTTACAGTTTTTATGTGACTGGTGGAGTTAATCGATTTGGCAACTGAAAAAAATAATAAAGTTAAATTAAGTGTTTACATTTTTAAGTTTTTTATTACAGAAAAAGTTAGTTATTATACATTTTTATCACAGCTTTTCCATAAGAATGTATGTTGTCAGTTCTGTTATATTATAATTTTTGTAATTAATTCATAGCAGTTTTATGTCAGCGGCATTATTCTTTGGGATGATTCAGCAATATTATAAATAATGTCTTCTTCATCAGCTGTATGCGAGGATTCGTCATTTCGATTTGTTGACAATCGTATATCCGCCCGTCACTCACCTGATAAGTGTCTCTAAAATATTTTTTACAAACGGGAATATCAAGTCTCTCTTTTCGAAAGTAATATGTAAACGAATGAAATCTTCGTTCTTTAGTTTCATTCGTAGGGCGCCTTCTTTTTATTTCGTTAACTTTGATACAACCTCTTAATAAAATATTTTGGTCAAGTTGACTATGTAAACTGTAAAATGCTTTCATGGCAGCCTCTCTCTCATCCGAAATAATTTTTTGATTGCAATTTTGACGGCATCTGCATGGTATATCGACAAATGTTTTTGCAGGTATTAATTTTCCTCCCCTATTCCTGTATGCCAAACCTTTTATCCTGTTATGCTTTTGTAAATTTCGTATCCATTTAACAGGATTACGACTTCTTTTCCTCACAATCAATGTGTTTGTTGGGTTTGTACTGTTGCAATCCGATGAATCCGAGGAAAACGATAAACGTCTTGGACCAGACTTTCTGTTGATAAATCGTATTGAAGAATCATCACTGCTTTCCTCACTCACATTATTAGTCTCACTCATCTTGATTATAACGGTATAATATTTATTTCTTTAAAAACAATCTGGGAGTAATGTTGAAAAGACTAAGAAGTACAGAATAACATTCAGCGTGCGAGATCACTGCTATACTAACTTTTGCATCCTTATCATGGTTAAAGGTAAAACGAAATGTCAAGACTCGTGGTTGGAAAAAGAATTTGACGGTGTTTTGCTGAGAGAATGGCTTGAAGCTATAAATGGCAACATTTATTCTGCTAAATGTGTTTTATGTTCCGAAAAGTTTTACATATCTGCTACTAGCTTAGTAACAGAACTTATGCAACATTGTCGCCGAAATTTTTTATTTTTTTTATAGGATTGAGTCAGTGGCAGGGTTTAAGCTAAATAAAAATTTTCTTTAGCAAAGAAGCTAAAATCAGAAAAAAAAGCTTTAACAAAATACTAAAATGCCAGAAACAGTAGAAAAAGATGAATATCAGTTTACACATTATTCTAAATGCCTCAATATGTTTGATCTTCATTTGTAAATTAAACTTAAAAGTTTTTAATCAGGTCTGTAAAGAGTTATACACAGAAGGTAATTTCTTTTTAAATTTGAAATGAAAAACAAAAAAGTAATTAATAATTTACTTACCAATGTAACCAGATCAGTTCGAATATAGTACAAGCATATGTTTTAACACATTTATTGGCAGGCATGAAAAATATTAAACTTTTTAGATTATTACTTTATATTGTAAACTTTTTTAAAGCAATATGAACATCTTAGATACGACTTATATTCTTTTTCTGGAGATATAATTATCGCTATAGCATGTAAAACTACATTAAGCTGTATCTGAAAATAAAAACATAACTTTAAAAAATAAAAGAAAGTAATATAAGTGAAATTTTGTTTAATTCTATTAAAGCTCTATTATAGTTCCTTGGTTTACAATTTATAATTTTTCTTTCTTTCATATTAGACCACGTTACAAATGCCTCATGTTTATTTGCAAATTGATTTCTTGTATGTGATTCTTATGCATAGTTCAGTGTTTGATTTTCCTTATATGCATACGCCGATGGATTTTTCTTGATCAATGTTGTAATTTTTTTCCATGAAAGATTCGTTATAATATTTTCGCTGAAGATTTTTTTTTTTTTTGTGTGTGTGTTTAGTAAGATGCTTTAGCAAAAACATATTATTTCATTTTTACATTTTGGATAAGTCTTAGCATTTCGCGAAAAATGCTATTGTAGCGGAAACACTGGTCAGTGGTAGGCAGAAACTCATGTCTTACATTAATAATTCAGAATTCTTCTGCAGTATAGTGATCTTATATCTTTCTAATTAATTATACATGTGTGGAAATTAGAGAAAAATTGAATCATCTTGCAGAGAAGGTTTAACCGTTTTGAGACGGGTGTATCATATGAAATGGCTGCAAATGTTCCTTCCTACTCGGGTGTTTAACATATGACACATCCTTTAAATTCTTTCTGTGGGCAGGCGTATCATTCCAAACGTTCTATTTAAATATGATATGCTCGTCCAGAGAAATAATTTAAAGGCTGTATCATATATAACATGCTCATCCCAAAAGAGTTATACATACAAGACATGTCACAGAAAGCATAAAATTTTTAAACCACTAGAGATATCAAGAAAAGGGTTTCATCGAACCAAGTACTGAAAATGCAGAAAGCATGATTTACATAAAATAAAATTTATTTTATAAAAAGGCCGTCTGTTTTATAGATTATTTAAATTTTGATGGAATAAGCACTCTTAATTTTGTTTGGCTCACCCTGAATATACAAAACAACACAACATTTACAATTTTAACACGTTAATTATTACCCATTACGGATTTAGAAGTTTTACAATATCATCGGTTTTCCCTAAAATTTTCCTAAAATTTTGAAAAAAATTCCTAAAATTCCTCCCTAAAATTTTGAGAAGCCCTAATACTAGGCCTGTAACTATCGTTTGCATTGCGCTTATTTTTATCTGTTTACCGATGCGATTTTGTTACGAATATTATTGAGAGGGAGAGAGCATCTTCCGCTGTTTAAAAACAAATAAGCGTCGATGCACGGCCAGAACAGATACAGCGTTACCGAAACGATTTACATTAGAGTATGGAGTTAATCGAAATGGCTTCTGAAATAAATTACTTATTATTCAATGGCCAAAAAAAATTTGCCATTTAACGGTGCTAATCTTTATTATTCCGGAAAGTTATTATAAATACAAAAAGTTATGATTATACCAAGTGCTTTGACATAAAATTTAAGATTTTTCAAAAAGTGGAGTTAGTCGATGTGTGCACTGAACGGCTCAAGTATTTCTTTTTATTTCACGATGATTCGTCAAAAATAATCGTAATTGTGCTCATTTATACAACATTTTCTCCTATACTGCCATATTAATAATTATCATGAAACGTCGTGGTATCTCCACCTGTTGGCGATTTTCACGAAAAGTTGAAGGACATTTATAAATCAAGAAGCAACTTAAACTTCTATGAAATTCTGTTCATTAGTTCCTGAGATACAGATACCACAATATTTTGTCACACACACATACATATATTGACATTTTCTAAAACTGATCAGATCGTGTTTGTCCCTTTCAAAACGTGTAAATCCATCGAAAACAAGAAATAGAAAATCTTTACAAACCCAAGACGTTTTTCTATTGAATTCAGAAGAAAGAGAAAAATAAATAAAAATGAAACAAAAATTTGAAAATTAAAACTTTTTAACGTGTGGTGTTGCCATTCCGCTTTTCATAATTTGTAATGTGCCCGTATAGGACAAAGTTTCGTATAAATGAGAATAATTTTTAATGAATTATTGTAAAATTAAAAAAGAATTATTCATAACAGTAACAGTCAACCAGGATAACAGTCAACCTTGCGTGTGTGTGTGTGTAAATTTTCAATAATGATATCTTTTAAAAGAACTCGTCAATACCTTTAAAACGAATGATTGAGCAACGATCCGTGATAATTAAAACAAAGTTTTTTTTTTTTTTTTTTTTTTTTGTCATTTGGAGAAATTGTCCTCCGTGGTGGTCATTTTACGGCGTTCCAGCCCTATATTTAAACGTCTCGGGGGAAAACAAGGAGAACTCCGAAAGGATAGGTTGACATGTGCCACTTAGGATCGAACCCGGCACCTAATGTCTTCGAGAGCAGAATTTTTTGACTACTGGTGAGAGACTTTCGTATTTTTAAAAGAATTTTTACGTAATTGCTATCATTTCTAAAAAAATATTTAATTTTTTTAGAAATATTACAAAAATTTAAAAGAAATTGACGCTTTTTAAAATCTCTGTTTGACCCTTTTTTAAAAATCTATTATTTACAGTTGCTAATTTTCTGGAGGATCTACTATGAAATTAATCATTTCTTGTCTTCGTATAATTATTCAAAAGAATTTTACACATTGTTTTTGTACATTCATTAATTAACTGAGTTAGTGATTTACCACAATTACAAATTCCTTCAAATTCTAATCCGTCATCCATTAGTTTTTCTTTAGACAATCCACATAATAGAAAACATTGATTTTCAGATTTCAAAAAATTTTCCTCATATTCTGCCGCAATACAATGTAAATAAAAATTAACTCAATTGAAGTATATTGAATGATGGAATCTAAAAATTCATTCATGAAAAATGTAATTTAAATGTATGTGAAGTGTGAGGTGAAGACGAACATTGTTTGCTACATGCATTCCAAGCAGAAGGTAAGATAGTAAAACATAATAAACGGACCCGATGGACATCAGTTTCTTACAGATAAGGGACCCGGGTTGTGACGTCACACGCTGTCCGCACGAGGCAGACGATTCTTTTTCGTCTGCCTCGCTGTCCGCAGTGCTTGATACCTTCAGGCTTGATAGTAGATCTAGGAAGCTTTGCTACAAGTAGTTCTTTCAGGTTTCAATTAGTAATAAGAGAGGAGGGATGGGCAAGCTGTCAGAATGTCAATGGGGGAAGCTGTCAGAATGTCAGTGTATACCCGTTTCTCCTTTTTTGAAGTGAAGTGATGATTAAGAAGGACTTTTTTTTGTCACTACACAGCAACCTTAAGGGGCCGCTTCATAGAGCCTCTGAGATTTTGAAGCTAAGGTTAAATCAATGTAAAACTAATCCACTGATATCTCATTTCCATTTAAAGATTTTTTAATTTTGTTTTTTTCATAAGATAGTTACGACCATTGTTTGTGGCCTGTATTTTGTACATTTTAGATATTTTTTGTCATTTAGTGCAAAAAGGAATTTAAATTTTAAAACGCCAAAAAATGAAGGTACTTATATATAAAAAACTGTATAGAAAGAAAACGACAAACAGCTCTGGAATTCGAAAAAAGCGTTGCTATCCACGACAGTCCACGTTTCAATAATGTACAATTTTCAATTTTTTAAAATAAATTTCAATAACTGTTATTCTTTGTTTTGTACGAGGAAAAATCATGAAAAAACCGCAATTTTACTAAAATCTCCGCCTCCGAAGTTGGATAGAATCAGAGAGAAAAATATAGGGAAAGAGAGAAGGGGGAGGTTGATTAATTGTTCTGCTGGTGACACTTTTATGGGTATTCTCCCCCTTTTCGGAACCGGGCAGATGAAGAAAAAATCTTTTTACAGTGGTGTGGTATTACTTTCTTGAGCTTGAAAGTCACAGGAACAAGAGAAACGAATCTGCTTTTTAATGATTTTTTACAATTATGTTTTTAATATTTTCACAAAAATTTTAAAGTTATGTCTCTTTTATAATTTAATTGTTTAACATAAATGTGAAACAATGTTATATAACTTTAATATAAAAGTTTATATTTTTTTCTTTCTAATAACATTTTTCTATTCCCTAAAAATTTTAAATATTATTTCAGAATAAATAACGTATACAATGCTGAGAAACTCCGGTCCCGAACAAAAGCCCCACCGGACTAAAATCCCACTAAAAATATTTCTGTAAGCAGTTTACAAATAACGAACAAGCTAAAACAATCTATTTGCTACCTTCAAATAATTACTAACTTCAGTTGTCAGGTCTACAATAATGGTGGTCTTCAAATATATTATTTAAAAATATTTATTTTTTTCTCAATCTACTAGTAGTTATATATACAATAATATTTGGTGCCTTTATTTATGCATTTTTTACTCTCTCATACCCATTTATACGGTAGAAGAAGTATTGTTTTTGGGTCAAATTTTGGAAATTGAGTTTTTGCTACAGTTACAAGATTTGAGGTAACCTGAATCCAAAAAACATGTTTTTAGCGGTTGGTCTGTGTCTCCCTCTCTCTCTCTGTGTGTGTTTCTGACTGCTATCAGCACATCTCAAAAACTAATAGTAATATAAGGTCCAAACTCGGTATTCTAAACGTGTATTATGATTTAAAAGTTTAAAATGTTGGCAGCTCTGATACAATAATGCTATAGTAATCTTTTCGTTGAAATCGAGCAAAATATTCGTGTACACGGCCATCCAAAAGAATTCAAATACATTACGTTGAATACATTACGCTAAATGTTGTATTCCATTGAATATAATTGATGCAATGAAGTATCTATTTTACTACGTCTACAAACATTGCACAGAAAACTTTTATACCAATACTGTGAAAAAGGCATTTTTAAAGTTCTATTTTCAACTCTGTTTTTCGTATAAAATCACGTTTTGAGTTGCCCTGATTACGCAAGTCTAATTTTTGCAGTTGATCTGTTATGTGTATCTGTTATCAGCATAATTTAAAAACAAGGAAGTGTGGGCATTTCAAATCTTGTATTTTGAAGTTCATATGAGGTTGCCACTTAAAAAATTGATCAAGATTGGCAGGTTTAAAAGCAAATTAATAACAACTTTATTTATTTATTTCTTAAATATCTGTAGATACTATTATTGAACGGAGGTTTGAGGTGTGGTAGCAGCCCCCCTCACACAGAATTATATACCAAATAAAAGTGTTTATAATTTCTTTAGATTATTTTAAATTAAATTAAATTTTATTATCTTGACTGATTGATCTTAAAATTTAATATGCAATGTATTTTTCGATTACTAAATTGCAGGGTAGGAGAAAATTATGTGAGTGATACACCAGATTATGCTGATTTTATGTGTTTCTCAAAAGATATGTCGTTTTATTTAAACAGAAAAATGTTTATTTATTTTTAACGACAGTTTGCCTGTTATTTTAAAGTTCGTTTTAATATTATGTTGCATCTTTATTTATTTATTTTTAAGTGGGGGATATTAAAAATTTGTGCTTTACTAGATATCTGAAATAATTATTTATATATTATGATTGGTTGGAAGATTTGAAGCCGATTGACTCCACAAGAATGCCCTCCATGGGGGTCTTTCTAAAGAATCCCAGTCTGTATTCACGCGAGTTTCGGAGAAAACCACGGAAAACTCCGAATGGCTAGGTCGCTGAGCGCGACCTGGGATCGAACCCGGCATCTTTCATATACCAACTTTGAGCGTAAAACCGCTCGGCCGCTGGTGGGCGTTTATATATTATGAAAATATTATCAGAAATTGCTATGCATTCATTGAGGATGACAGTTTTGAGATATTTGTAAGAACTTCAGACTTTTCTTAAAATCTTTGATACAATTTCAAAATTTTTTTATTATAATAAAATTATTTTTGCATTTATGTAAACTGTTAGAAATGTTATGCATTTAATATACACATATATATGTTTCAAATCATTGTTGCTTCATTTTCTTAACTTGTAATATACCTGAACACTCTATCCTTATACGTTTTTCCAGTTTATGGAAAGCATGATATTTTATGTATGCTTTGTTTCCTCTTATATTTTTAAAATCCTTGAGTTCATTGAGAATATTGTCGAAATAAAAATATTTTTGAAATATTATCAGACTTTTTTTCTTTTCCATATCCTACTCTCATGTTTGATTCGCCTTATTATTATTAAATATTAAGATTATATATTTTATTTTTATTTTTTCCAATCTTTAAATATGATAGCAATTGTAAAGAATATAATTTAGAGCACAATCTATTATTTCTGAATTAGTCCGTCTTCACCAGCCTAGCGGTATTTATTTCCAAATGAACCTATCTTTAAATTTGCCCTATATGAAAATCAAAAACGGGCTAAATGTGATAAATAACCAGTAATGAAAAAACAATTATGCCGCGTTTACTCGCGAAGTAGTCGCATGTCCGTTTTGAAGCAGAAAAAGTCGTTCAAATACTTTCTCCGCGTAAAAGATGAACTATAAAAAATGTCTCTTTTCGCGTGTGTGTATGCAACTGATAAAAAGAATATTTCACAAACAGTACACAAAATGCTAACATTTAGTAAGTTACTAATCTTATTGTGTTTTCACATACCAGTGATGCTTTCTTTACTGATAATTATGTTTTTTTTTTTTTTTTTTTTTTTTTTGTTTACAGGGGACTATTAGTTCCAATTTAGATAAAAATGTCGTTGCCAGTTTTTGTAGACCGATTTTGTGTAACACACACACACACACACAAAAAAAAAAAAAAAAGGAAAAATAAATTAGAAGTATATCTGTCCTATCGTTACAAATTCCGTACGAAATGAAAGGGGTGATTTTTCTAAATCCAGGATCGCACACAGTTTTTCGATACGACAATTAATTTTTTTTTATTTAACTAAAGTATGAAATTTAGGTAACAATATTTCATTTTAATTCATTTCAGTCATTTTAAAAAGTACGTGGCCCAGTTTTATGACCAAAAAATGAAATAAAAAATAAATAAAATAAAAAAATAAAAAAAATTCTGATTGAAATTAATAGTCTTTCGTACTAAATTAAATTCTCAGATTTATTTATTTATTTATTTATTTCCTTTCTCTCTCACGCTAAAGGCGGTAGATATCAAATCAGCTTTGAAAATTAAATTCAACACAAATTCATCAAAATCGTCGCTAAATAATTTGTTGAAAAAATGTTACTTAAATATCTGAAATTTATTTTTATTTTACTTTACCCGTTTCTGATCCCGATAACTGTTAATTATTTTTTTCTATTAGAATATTTCATTAGTTATATACTTTTGAGTATTATTAGTATGTTAATCTTTTATAACTTATTATTAGCATGTTTCGCTGGTCGCTATATTAAAATGATTTTTTTTTTTTTTTTTTTAGTGCTAGAGGCCTATTTCAGTCGGTACAGTTGTCGAATTTTTATAGGTCACTCTTAATTAGTGCTAAAGGCCTATTTCAGTCGGTTTATTGAATGGGGATTTATTGAATGAAGTCCCCCCAAGGCACAACTTTCACATGAGTCCCCCCCAAGGTACCCCTATTTCAGTCGGTAAGCGTTGTCGAATTTTTATAATACACTCTTAATAAAGCTAAGGGCCTATTTCAGTTGGTTTATTGAATGGAGATTTATTGAATGAAGTCCCCCCCAAGGCACAACTTTGACATGAGTTCCCCCCAAGGTACAACTTTGAAATGAGTCCCCCAAAGGCCCAACTTTGACATGAGTCCCCCCCAGGCCCAACTTTGACATGAGTCCCCCCCCCCCAAGGTACAACTTTGACATGAGTCCCCCCCAAGGCACACCTCCCCCTCATTGGGAAAAAAAGAAAAAACGTTGTTTTGCGGCTATAAGACAGTTTGGACTTCCAACGTTATTTGTTACAATATCTGCAGCTGAAACACATTGGTTTGATTTAATGAAAACTTTATCATGGAATTTAGATCGTCACGAATTAACTAAAGAAGAATTTGTCTATATTAACATGTTTAGCAGTAGGCCTCTGGCACTAAATTAAAATCTGTCAATGTCAGATTTTCATGTTTTAAATAATGAAATAATGTCGTGTCTGTATATTTTTTTTTTTTTTTTTTTTTTTTTAAGAATCATTATTAAAAAAAAAAAAAAAAAACATTGAAATTGCTGTAAACCTCGTTTCGGGTATCCACTAACAGCGTTTTTTCCCATTCGCGCGCAGTCGAATCCAGGTTCTCGTTGCTTGTAGAAAAGTCTTTTCCACGCACTTTTAGGTATTTATCCACGATAGGTGGAGGTGAAGCTGCTATTATTTGACAACTACGATTTTAAAGATGACTGTATTTCAGCCCCTATTATTATTATTATTATTTTTAGTTTTTGAACCTAGCTCTTTACACAATATTACCGTATATGATTTCGACCAATTACTGCTATGTGTCCAAATGTTTTTTCCTATTGCATACTATATTAAATAATTCTCTTTAACTTCGCAATAAATCGTTAAAATAATTCTCCTTGTGCACTTTTATACGAAATTTCGTCCTATACCACCATGTATAAATTTTGAAATTGCAAAGCCACCTGTTAGACGATTTTCCTTAAAAATCAATAGGCACTACTTTATGACAATGAGAAACTACCTACCAATTTGTATGACATTCTGTGCAGTAGTTTTTGTGATACAGTTGCCACAAAATTTTTGTCTCTCTCTCACACACACAGACACACCGACAGCCATTTTCTAAAAATTATTAAATCAAGTTATTGACATCTGAAAATGTGTAAATCCATAAAAGTTCTTTTTATGCGTTCCGTGTGTCTTCTTATTGTACATTTCCTACAATATGCAGTAGACATTTTTTAAATAAAGATTTTTTTGACACCCCATTCATTGATTCGGCAAACAATTACACGTTTTAAAGAAAACAGCCAAATTGGTCTTTAGTCTTTACATAGAAAACTGCATTTATTCTTTACTTGTTTCAAATAATGAGTGAAATTTATTTTTTCTGGATGCTTTATTACTATTGTGACTAAGCCCCAAATTAACTAAAAAAATTCAATAATAAATTTACTCTTTTTTTTTTTTTTTTTTTTTTTTTTAACAAGCAATTATATACCAAAGAATTCATCTCCCAAATAGTAACAGAAATTTAAAAGTCACCAAGAGAGGTCATATAAATTAGCTGTAACGCAACATGGTCAAGATATTGCGAATTTCTTTCTAATTAAAAAAATAAATAAGCAAAATAAAAAATTGTTAATTTTAAGCATAATATTAAAAAAAAAAAAAAAAAAAAAAAAGGTGGTATTAAAAATTATGTATTTTAATTTGACACTAAATATGGGCTTTCTATAATATTTTATTATTCCTATTTAGTGAAAGGCAACGCAGCGAACAAGCGGCCTGAGCCCCGCAGGGATTAGTAAGAAAAGCGGGTCGGGGGAGGCAAAGCTTCCTTCTGGAGTTGGTGAGAGGAACGATAAGGGGGCCGAGCCCTCTAATTATGCTAAATATATATATATATATAGTTAGGGGAAAAATAAATTAAAAGTAAATTACGCAGAATCATTCGTTTGGAAACAGGTTTGTTATTTTAAAAAATACAGGGGGAAAAAATCTTCTTCTTGTTTAATTTTTATTTTAATTTTTGCTTTGTTTCTCTTGAAAGAATTTCGTTACTGAAAATCATTTCTAACACCTCTAGTTCAGGAGATGAGGGAACGAAGTGAATTTCAAACTTCAGAATTAGTTATATTATAACAGGAAGATGTAAATACTTAGCATATATATCTAATGACGCAATCAGAAAATTTCAGGTGTGAGGAAGCCAGTGGTGCGAGGGTAGATAACTCCAACACATAAACAAGTTTGGTGAAAAAGATACTGAATGGTAACCTATTCCTATATACATATTTATATTGTGTAAAATAAAAAAAAATATTAAAAATATATGTTAAATGAAGATAACATTTAAATGATGTCGTTTTTAATCGTATTATTGCAGCTAGTTATTATGTAAAATATCTTTCATACAGTGTGACTATATTCTAATTTAAAACCTTGTATCATCTGAAGACTTATTTGGCAGTATTTGACAGAAAAATCAAAAATTAAAATCTTCACTTATGAGACTGAAAGTATTGTAATAAATGTAACATTTTTTTTTTTTTCATTATACATATACAGATATATGTACTCATGCGCGTGAGTATGTATGCATATACACACACACACACACATGCTCGCACGCTCATAGATGTTTTTTTTTTTTTTTTTTTATAAACATATTCTCATTTTATATTCTAAGAAATAAATAAATAAAATCGTAACAGGAAAGACGTTGTTCCACTTACAATACGCAATGCCCACAATTATTGCTGTGTGCAAAAAGATTACAAATTATACGAATCCCTATATCGACTCTGCATCTATCGGGTAATGAAAATGAATTGAAACGTTTTCTGACAGAAAAAGGTACTAATGAATCTTTGACTAGTAAGCTTTCTTATCTACCGGAAATAATTCTTGTCCGGTCAGATCCCCCCCCACACATTCCCTCTCCGTAGTCACCCTTTCATCTTGTGGTTTGCCCCCGGGTTAAATTTGGATATCAGAGGCACATATGTATCATCTACAAGCTGAAGTGTGACACTATTGGATTTTGTGGAATGTCAATCACCCTGAATAAGACACGCCCTTTGTTGGCAACACGAGTTTTTCTGACTAGCGTCTCGCCGCAGCTCCGGCTCCCTACAAAAATGCTAACTGAGCATGCGTACAGACTTGGATTTTTGAAAGTTGTTGGATTCGAATTAGGATTCGAGCAAGTTAAACAGAGTTTGGCGAGATATCACCCTTTTAGCACATTTTCCTAATTTATGTGTATTCCTTTAATACAAAAATGTTTCAAATGACAAAAACATCCCCACCCCTAAATATTTATTTTTTTTTTTTTAACAGTAACTTTCTTTTTAGGAAAATTAATAGATAATTTAAAAAAATTTAAAAAAAAAATTAAAAAAAAAAAAAAAAAAAAAAAAAAACTGTCATTTTCTTGAAATATCTTCAATACAGATTTAAATTTATTGCTTTTTTTTTTTTTTTTTTTTAAATCTTTTATCTAGTTTATTTATTTATCTTCTTAGCATAAAAAAAAAAACTTGGATTATATTACAAATTTAATATATGTAAAATATCCATTTTTATGTTTAAATAATAAACAAAAATTATTTTATTTAAATTTTAATTATTATATTAACTTGTTTAAATTGGTTAAATATGTTATTTAAATTACTTCTTTTTAAAATTCCTTTAATGAAAAAATGTTTCAACTGACAGAAACACCCCCCCCCCTAAATACTTCTTTCCATATTTTATTATAATAACTGCAATTTATGAATTAACAGACTACAAAGAGAATTTAAAAAAAAAAAAAGACCACGTAAAATTTTTCATTAAAAAAATAACAACTTTTTTTTTTTTTTTTTTATAAATCTATAAAACAGTTTATTTTATTTTACTTAGCTTAGGAAAAAAAAAAAAACGTGGATTACAATAGAAATCTATAATAGAATTTTTAAATATGTAAAATATTTATTTTTATGTTTAAATAGTAAGCAAAAATTATTTCATTTAAATTTTAATTATTATTTAAACTTGTTTAAATTTGATAAATATATTTCTTTTTAAAATTCCTTTAATGCTTAGATGTTTCAAATGACAAAAACATCACCCCCCCCCCTCCTAAATATTTCTTTCCATATTTTATTAAAATAACTGCAATTTATGAATTAATACACTACATAGAGAATTGTTTTTTATTTAATACTAATTCCTGGGAAGATTTAAAAAAAAAAAAATATTTTTATGAGAGTTATTTAAGTTAATTAATGTGAAGAAAATAAGAAAACTCCTCAAATTGTAAAAGCACTCAACAATTATTTCAATGTAATAAAGCATGACTCACCATCAGACAAAAAAAAAAAAAAAAAAAAAAAGGCAAAAGTGCAACATGAATGCATCAGCACATGGCAGCAATTTTTCTACAGAATATTTAAAAGTTTGTTTCTGAATGTGGGATTAGACCTGAGTGAGATGTTTTCTGGGCAGTCTGTTTAAGGTGACCTAGCACATTTTAATGCGAGTTCCTAAGAAGACCATGGAAAAGTTGCACAACTAGGTTAACAAGTGTGTACCTGATTCAAAGCTAGCGCCGACCATCTATCACTTTGGATGACAGAATTTCTTTTCCAGTGCAATAAATTTAAATTAAGAAATTTGTTTGAAATACAGATTTCAAATTCTAAAAGAAATTTTTTTTAATGATATTTTGGTAGTATTTTTCTTTATTTATTTTTTATTTTATTTTTTCCATATAAATAAAAAATATTAAAAAGGTTTTGACAATAAATTTTCGTCTGTAGTCAAAGCCTGACTATAGCACGGGAACCTGGGGCCCCTGCCCTGAGCACCAAGATAAAGCACTAAACTTCTTAAAAATGCATTCATAAATGTTTGTTGAGACAATGTCTTTTCTTTTCTTTTCTTTTTTTTTAAAAGAAGTAATTTAAATAAAATATTTAAAAGTCAGTTTCGTTTTTAGAGAACTTTCCCCCCCCCCCCCCTTACTTTTTTTTTTTTTTTTTTTTTTTTTTTTTTTTTTATTATCTATTAATTTTCCTAACAAAAAAATAAAAATAAATAAAAATAAAATAAAAAATTATACAGACACGACATTATTTCATTATTTAAAACATGAAAATCTGACATTGACAGATTTTAATTTATCTCCAGAGGCCTACTGCTAAACTTGTTAATATCGACAAATTCTTCTTTAGTTAATTTGTGACGATCTAAATTCCATGATAAAGTTTTCATTAAATCAAACCAATGTGTTTCAGCTGCAGATACTGTAACAAATAACGTTGGAAGTCCAAACTGTCTTATAGCCGCAAAACAACGTTTTTTCTCATTTTCCCAATGAGGGGGAGGTGTGCCTTGGGGGGACTCATGTCAAAGGTGTGCCTTGGGGGGGGGACTCATGTCAAAGTTGTACCTTGGTGGGGACTCATGTCAAAGTTGGGCCTTGGGGGGACTCATGTCAAAGTTGTGCCTGGGGGGGGGGACTCATGTCAAAGTTGGGCCTTGGGGGGGACTCATGTCAAAGTTGGGCCTGGGGGGGGACTCATGTCAAAGTTGTGCCTTAGGGGGACTTCATTCAACAAATCCCCATTCAATAAACCGACTGAAATAGGCCCTTAGCACTATTAAGAGGGACGTATAAAAATTCGACAACGCTGTACCGACTGAAATAGGGGTACCTTGGGGGGGGACTCATGTCAAAGCTGAGCCTGGGGGGGGGGGCGGACTCATGTCAAAGTTGTGCCTTGGGGGGACTTCATTCAATAAATCCCCATTGAATAAACCGACTGAAATAGGACCTTAGCACTATTAAGAGTGACGTATAAAAATTCGACAACGCTGTACCGACTGAAATGGGGGTACCTTGGGGGGGACTCATGTCAAAGTTGGGCCTGGGGGGGACTCATGTCAAAGTTGGGCCCTGGGGGGACTTCATTCAATAAATCTCCATTCAATAAACCGACTGAAATAGGCCCTTAGCACTATTAAGAGTGACGTATAAAAATTCGACAACTGTACCGACTGAAATAGGCCTCTAGCGCTAAGAAAAAAAGAAAAGGGGGTTGCTGTTTTATAATAAAACTTTTTACCTGGTCAGTTTTTTAAATTCTCTTTGTAGTCCATAAATTCATAAATTGCAGTCACTGTAATAAAATATGGAAAGAAATATTTAGGGAGGGGGGAGTGTTTTTATCATTTGAAACATCTTTGCATTAAAGGCATTTTAAAAAGAAGTAATTTAAATAACATATTTAATAAATTTAAATAAGTTTAAATAATAATTAAAATTTAAATAAAGTAATTTTTGTTTACTATTTAAACATAAAAATAAATAAAAATAAATATTTTACATATTTAAAAATTCTATTATAATTTTTTATTGTAATCCAAGTTTTTTTTTTTTTTTTTCCTAAGCTAAGTAAAATAAAATAAACTGTTTAATAGATTAAAAAAAAAAAAAAAAGAAATGCAATAAATTTAAATTTGTATTGAGGATATATTAAGAAAATGGCAGTTTCGTTTTTAAAGAATTTTTTTAACTATCTGTTAATTTTCCTTTAAAAAAGAAAAAAAAAAAAAGTTGTTTTTCAGTAAAACATTTTACCAGGTCTATTTTTCAAATTCTCTTTGTAGCCTATTAATTCATAAATTGCAATTATTGTAATAAAATATGGAAAGAAATATTTAGGGGGGGGGGGGGTCTTTTTGTCATTTGAAACATTTTTGCATTAAAGGAATTTTAAAAAGAAGTAATTTAAATAAGATATTTATCAAATTTAAACAAGTATAAATAATAATTAAAATTTAAATAAAATAATTTTTGTTTACTTTTTAAACATGAAATTAAATATTTTACATATTTTCAAGGTTAAAATAAAAAGCTAAGTAAAAATAATAATAAACTGTATAAGAGATTAAAAAAAAAAAAAAAAAAAATGCAATAAATTTAAAATCTGTATCGAAGATATTTCAAGGTAATAGCTTTTTTTTTTTTTTTTTTTTTTAAGTGTTTAGTTAATTTTTTTAAATTATCTATTAATTATCCTAAAAATAAAGTTACTAATACAAAAAAAAAAAAAAAAAAAAATTAGTAATTCAATTCAATATGAACTACGATACACATCTAACGCATAAGCATAAATGGTAAACAATCTTACAACACTTCAGAAGTGTAGCAGTACATCCTCAAATTACAGCATGCCAAACCTGCCAAGGCAATTTATTCAAATTTTTCGTAGGGAGCCGGCGCTGCGGCGAGACGCTAGTGTTTTTCTGGAGTACGATTTTACTTTCCAGGCCTGCGAAGCGGAGCCTTAAATCGCGCCCATCACAAATGCTCCAACTCGTCCCTTCTTCTAGTGAGCATGCGCGGGGACTTGCTCAAGTTTCTTTGCTGACCAAAATTATGAAGGTCTAAGTAAGATATTGATTCGCCGCCGGTGCTACCCTCTATTAGCGATTAATTTAACTAAGTATTTTCACTTTCAGAAATTTTATTTTATTTTTCTTTTTAACCTTTTTTAAAATAATAAAAATCTAAGACTCAGAATCTTTTATTTTATTTCAAATTTCATTTTCCACCAATTAAAAAATAAATAAATAAAAGGGTAATAATAAATAGGGTTTAGAAAAAGATACAAATAAATATTTGAAAGTGTAGGAGGCTCTTCATTTATGAAAATATTTATAGATAAAAAAATACGTGTGGCACTCGAGGACTGCCGCGGTAAAGCTATTGCATAGCATTTTTTATCAACTTATGCAATTATAATTATTTATTCATTTTATTTATGCAGTATTTTTTTTTCTTTGATATTAATTCAAGTTTTTTCTTTGATATTAATTCAAATTACACTTTTTGAGCGTGGTGACAGATAAGAAAACAATTTTTTTCTTTTATTGAATAAATGAGAATATATCCGCAATGAGAATATATCAAAAATATCCGCAATCGATTTGTAGGTATCGAAAACCTCGATGTACCAAATTTCAATGATCTAACTCTATTTTTTTGAGAAAAGATATTTTAATAGGTTTTTAAAGGCCTGCAAGTTGAATGGGGATATTCAAGTTTTTTCTTTGATATAATTTCAAGTTACACTTTTTGAGCGTGGTGACCGATAAGAAAACAAATTTTAATAGAGAAAAGGGATTTAATAGGTTTTAAAGGCCTGCAAGTCGAATGGGGATATTCAAGTTTTTTCTTTGATATTAATTCAAGTTACACTTTTTGAGCGTGGTGACCGATAAGAAAACAAATTTTAATAGAGAAAAGGTATTTAATAGGTTTTAAAGGCCTGCAAGTCGAATGGGGATAGTCAAGTTTTTTCTTTGATATTAATGAATAAGATAACAATAATGATAAGAAAACAAATTTTAATAGAGAAAAGGTATTTTAATAAATTTTAAAGGCCTGCAAGTCGAATGGGGATATCCAACTTGTTTATTTGAAATTATTACACTTTTTGAGCGTGGTGACCGATAAGAAAAGATTTTTAATAGAGAAAAGGTATTTAATAGGTTTTAAAGGCCTGCAAGTCGAATGGGGATATTCCAGTTTTTTCTTTGATATTAATTCAAGTTAAACCTTTTGAGCGTGGTGACCGATAAGAAAACAAATTTTAATAGAGAAAAGGTATTTAATAGGTTTTAAAGGCCTGCAAGTCGAATGGGGATATTCAAGTTCTTCTTTGATATTAATGAATAAGATAACAATAATGATAAGATAAGAATAATGATAAGAAAACAAATTTTAATTGAGAAAAGGTATTTTAATAGGTTTTAAAGGCCTGCAAGTCGAATGGGGATATTCAAGTTTTTTCTTTGATATTAATTTAAGTTACACTTTTTGAGCGTGGTGACCGATAAGAAAACAAATTTTAATAGAGAAAAGGTATTTAATAGGTTTTAAAAGCCTGCAAGTCGAATGGGGATATTCAAGTTTTTTCTTTGATATTAATTCAAGTTACACTTTTTGAGCGTGGTGACCGATAAGAAAACAAATTTTAATAGAGAAAAGGTATTTAATAGGTTTTAAAGGCCTGCAAGTCGAATGGGGATATTCAAGTTTTTTCTTTGATATTAATTCAAGTTACACTTTTTGAGCGTGGTGACCGATAAGAAAACAAATTTTAATAGAGAAAAGGTATTTAATAGGTTTTAAAGGCCTGCAAGTCGAATGGGGATAGTCAAGTTTTTTCTTTGATATTAATGAATAAGATAACAATAATGATAAGAAAACAAATTTTAATAGAGAAAAGGTATTTTAATAAATTTTAAAGGCCTGCAAGTCGAATGGGGATATTCAACTTGTTTATTTGAAATTAATTCAAGTTACACTTTTTGAGCGGGGTGACAGATAAGAAAACAAATTTATTTAGAGAAAAGGTATTTAATAGGTTTTAAAGGCCTGCAAGTCGAATGGGGATATTCAAGTTTTTTCTTTGATATTAATGAATAAGATAACAATAATGATAAGATAACAATAAGGATATGAAAACAAATTTTAATAGAGAAAAGGTATTTTAATAGGTGTTAAAGGCCAGCAAGTCGAATGGGGATATTCAAGTTTTTTTTTTTTTTTTTATATTAATTCAAGTTACACTTTTTGAGCGTGGTGACCGATAAGAAAACGAATTTTAATAGAGAAAAGGTATTTAATAGGTTTTAAAGGCCTGCAAGTCGAATGGGGATATTCAAGTTTTTTCTTTGATATTAATTCAAGTTACACTTTTTGAGCGTGGTGACCGATAAGAAAACGAATTTTAATAGAGAAAAGGTATTTAATAGGTTTTAAAGGCCTGCAAGTCGAATGGGGATATTCAAGTTTTTTCTTTGATATTGATTCAAGTTAC
This sequence comes from Salticus scenicus, assembly GCA_963930645.1. Taxonomy (NCBI): domain Eukaryota; kingdom Metazoa; phylum Arthropoda; class Arachnida; order Araneae; family Salticidae; genus Salticus; species Salticus scenicus. The sequence continues at coordinate 143,937,318 of OZ005657.1, forward strand.
ACTTTTTGAGCGTGGTGACCGATAAGAAAACAAATTTTAATAGAGAAAATGTATTTAATAGGTTTTAAAGGCCTGCAAGTCGAATGGGGATATTCAAGTTTTTTCTTTGATATTAATGAATAAGGTAACAAAAATGATAAGATAACAATAATGATAAGAAAAAAAATTTTAATAGAGAAAAGGTAATTAATAGGTTTTAAAGGCCTGCAAGTCGAATGGGGATATTCAAGTTTTTTTTTTTGATATTAATTCAAGTTACACTTTTTGAGCGTGGTGACCGATAAGAAAAGATTTTTAATAGAGAAAAGGTATTTAATAGGTTTTAAAGGCCTGCAAGTCGAATGGGGATATTCCAGTTTTTTCTTTGATATTAATTCAAGTTAAACCTTGTGAGCGTGGTGACCGATAAGAAAACAAATTTTAATAGAGAAAAGGTATTTAATAGGTTTTAAAGGCCTGCAAGTCGAATGCGGATATTCAAGTTCTTCTTTGATATTAATGAATAAGATAACAATAATGATAAGATAAGAATAATGATAAGAAAACAAATTTTAATTGAGAAAAGGTATTTTAATAGGTTTTAAAGGCCTGCAAGTCGAATGGGGATATTCAAGTTTTTTCTTTGATATTAATTTAAGTTACACTTTTTGAGCGTGGTGACCGATAAGAAAACAAATTTTAATAGAGAAAAGGTATTTAATAGGTTTTAAAGGCCTGCAAGTCGAATGGGGATATTCAAGTTTTTTCTTTGATATTAATTCAAGTTACACTTTTTGAGCGTGGTGACCGATATAAAACAAATTTTAATAGAAAAAAGGTATTTAATAGGTTTTAAAGGCCTACAAGTCGAATGGGGATATTCAAGGTTTTTCTTTGATATTAATGAATAAGATAACAATAATGATAAGAAAACAAATTTTAATAGAGAAAAGGTATTTAATAGGTTTTAAAGGCCTGCAAGTCGAATGGGGATATTCAAGTTTTTTCTTTGATATTAATGAATAAGATAACAATAATGATAAGAAAACAAATTTTAATAGAGAAAAGGTATTTAATAGGTTTTAAAGGCCTGCAAGTCGAATGGGGATATTCAAGTTTTTTCTTTGATATTAATTCAAGTTACACTTTTTGAGCGTGGTGACCGATAAGAAAACGAATTTTAATAGAGAAAAGGTATTTAATAGGTTTTAAAGGCCTGCAAGTCGAATGGGGATATTCCAGTTTTTTCTTTGATATTAATTCAAGTTACCTTTTTTGAGCGTGGTGACCTATAAGAAAACAAATTTTAATAGAGAAAAGGTATTTTAATAGGTTTTAAAGGCCTGCAAGTCGAATGTGGATATTCATGTTTTTTCTTTGATATTAATTCAAGTTACACTTTTTGAGCGTGGTGACCGATAAGCAAACAAATTTTAATAGAGAAAAGGTATTTAATAGGTTTTAAAGTCCTGCAAGTCGAATGGGGATATTCAAGTTTTATCTGTTGTATTTTATACACAAATTTTACGCGTACAGCTATTCACTGTTGTACATAGATGATACATACCTATACACCTATATACTTTCTCACAAACAGCTGCTTACGTATTCGTTTGATTTCGGAGCAGCTCGTCTCGATCCGTGCGAGCTTCGTAAAGCCGAAGTCTACCGAAGTTTGCCGAACTGTGTTAGGTTTTTTTTTTCGTTACGGAATTTTTCAATTCGGTCGCCGCGCTCAAAGCCCGCGATAAAAGCTATACAATAGCTTAATAATAATACTAATAATAAAAATGAACAATATTTTAAAAAGCTTAATAAAATAGCAGAAGTGTGTGAGATATAATAATTCAAAATCAAGTTTAATAGTGCTTTATGATTGTGTTTGTGTTTACTATATTACTTTTTCACATCAAATGCTTTGCATGAAAGCTTTAAATTGATACAAATGAAGTAGAAAATTTGTTTTAAGTTAAATTATGTATAATTTCCTATCCTTCGTATAATACTGCTTATTAATATTTCCAATTAATTTATAACAATAAGAAAAAATATATAAAATATTTCAGTTTTAAATTGCATTATATTATTATCAGTAAATTATAAAGAAAGTAAATTTGAATTAATTTAAATCCTATATATTCAACTGTAAATATTATACTATATTATGCATGACACAGAAAAATTACATATGATTTTTTCTAACAAGTATTCGAGATATTCCCATTAATATTAAATAAGGATTTTATTAGATTTATCAAAGTACTTAAAAGTATGTATCTTAAAAACTGAGCAAATGAGAGTTAATTTTTATCAATAACAAACAGTAAGAGGATCAGTAAAGCTGTTTATCTTCTCCCCTGCAAATATTTACAATTATTATTATTATTAAATCTAATTTAGAAGCTTTTAGCTATATAGAAATTCAATTTCATGTCAGTATTATTTATAAATATTTTACATATATAAGTCTTTTTTTTTTTTAATAGCTTTTCTAGTCATAGTCCTGCCTTCCACTGTTTAATAAATAATTAAGTAAAATAAGCAAAAAGCATTAATTTACTTTAAGGCATGGGTTTAATATATTCTAATTATTACAGTATATGTTTAAATGAAAAATTATAAGTAATATAATCAAATGATAAAAATTTGAAATTTATTCGAAACAGTAGTATTTATCAAAGGGGATCAAATTCTTTAACTATATATTTTATATGAGGTTAGCACTGAAAATAAAATTGAAATAGATGAAATAGTTAAAACTTTTTTATACTGTCTTATGACATTCTGATTCAAACAGGGAGGAAGGGAAGAGGATAAGCAGTTTAAATGAACCTCTTAATGTTTGTTAGTGATAAACATTAACTCTCATTTCCTCAGTTTTTGAATATGTCTACTTTTAAGTACTCCAATAAATTTTTGATATAATATTGATGAGAATACTTCAAATATAGTTTAAAAAAAATTTTATGAAATTTTTCTGTGTTATGCATAATATGGTATAATATTTACAGTTGAATATATAGGATTTAAAGTAATTCAAATTTACTTTCTTTATAATTTACTGATAATAATATAATGCAATTTAAAACTGAAATATTTTATTTATTTTTTCTTAATGTTATAAATTATTTGAAAATATTAATAAGCAGTATAATACGAAGGATAGGAAATTATACATAATTTAATTTAAAATCAATTTTCTACATCATTTGTATCAGTTTAAAGCTTTCATACAAAGTATTTGATGTGAAAAATTAATATAAACACAATCATAAAACACCATTAAACTTGATTTGGAATTATTATATCTCATACAATTCTGTTGTTATTTTATTAAAATTTTAAAATATGGTTGATTTTTTTCTCTAATTATCTATGAATATTTTCATAAATGAAGAGCAATCTTGCACTTTCAAATATTTATCTGAATCTTTTTCTAAACCCTACTTTCTTTCTTTCTTTCTTTCTTTTTTTTTTTTTTGTTGGTGGGAAATAAAATTTAATATAAAATAAAAAGATTATGAGTCTGAGATTTTTATTATTTTAAAAAAGGTTAAAAGGGAAAGTAAAATAAAATTTCTGAAAGTGAAAATGTTTAGTTAAATTAATCGCTAATAGAGGGTAGTACCGGCGGCGAATCAGACCTTCATAATTTTGGTCAGCAAAGCATATTGAGCAAGTCCCCGCGCATGCTCACTAGAAGAAGGAACGAGTTGGAGCATTTGTGATGGGCGTGATCTAACGTCTTGTGACGGTGAAGAGAAACATTTTTACAATCCTTATAAGATTTATTGCAAGATAGAAAAAGAGCAGAATTTCTAACGCATTTAAAATTGTAAATTTTGTTTTCTCGTTAATTATCTTTTACAAGTTTATAAAAATTAAATAAATAAACTAATTAATTAAATAATTCATAAATAAATTCATAAATATTAGAATAGCCCGGTGGTTGAATCTTTATTACTTTTTTAAAGTAAGCATTCAAATAAGAAATATAAAAATTCAAAATTTAAGTATAAAAAATGTTCTTAGAAATTACACTATCCATCAAAATAAATAAAAAATGAAATGAATGAATAAATAAAATTAAAATTAATAAATATAAGTAAATATCATCATCTTTTTACTTTCCGAACACTATAGTGAGGAAAGTATTGTAATCATGTCAAAAATCCGAAATTCAGATTTTGATGTTTCTATACGTTTCGAAGTCCTCTGAGTCCGTTTTCACTATTTTTACGATGATGTATGTATGTGCGTATATATGTGTGTATGTATGTGTGTATATATGTGTGTATGTATGTGTGTGTGTCTGTGAGTGAACACGCTAGCGTCTAAACGCTTTGTTCGAATAAGCTGAAAGTTGGTACATATATTGTAAGTCACCAAAGTACGAACCCTATTGATTTTGGTGAATCTAGCACTTATAGTTTTTTTACAGGGACACCAGGAAAAATTCTTTATCATTAAAGCCTATTGGACCAAATTTTTAAAAGTGCGACAGCGTCTAAACGTCTTATTAATCTGAGCAAAAAATTTGTACACGGGTTATAGGTCACAGTTGCACGAACTGTATAGATCTTGGTGAATTTAGCACTTACAATTTTTTTACAGGGGCACAAAGAAAAATTCTTTATCATTATGGCCTATGGGGCCAAATTTTTAAAAGTGTGATAGCGTCTAAACACCCATAGCCATAATCAAATATTTCTGCAATCTGCATAAAGAAAATCAAGATAAAATGGCAATTATTTGTAGAAAAAGAACAGAATTTCTAACGCATTTAAAATTGTAAATATTGTTTTCTCCAGAATTAACATTTATAAGTTTATAAAAATTAAATAAATAAGTTAATTAAGTAAATAAACTAATTAATTAAATAAATAATTAGAATATTGAATTCAAATGTGGAAAAAATGTTTATTGATTTATTATCTTTAAATTTGAACAGATATTACAATTTTTTAAATAAATGTAAAAATAATACATCAGTTAATGCAACTAAAATATGTCGTTTAAGAAAATATGATAAACTGTCATTATTTCATTATAGAACTTTAAAAAATAAAAGGATCGAAGGAAAATTTTATAGTAAAAAATAGAACAAACATCTTACCGATTTTAATGAAACTTTGTATAATCATGTACAATTTGTGAAAAAATTACAGTAAGTATTTTGTCAAAGTTTCATAAGATTTATATAATAACTTTTGGAGTTATGATGTTTTGTGAAAAAGCAAAATGTTAAAAATCTCATTCTGAGAAAAAGCAAAAACGTAATTAAAAACCAGATTTTTACCTATTAAATAAAAAATAATTTTAATAACTTTCCTGATTTATTTCAAAGTTTTTTATTTCTTCTTATTATTTTAAAATTCATTTTATATTCAGTAACAAATTTTGATGCTTATACTGAGTAAAACTTTTATGAAAACAAACATTTACGGTCACTTCTGGTTTCAAAAAGTTGCGAGTGACTAATATTTAGATGCCTGTAACTCAAATTCTAAGCAAGATAGAAACAAAATTCAAACTGATTTAGAAAGTTTAAATGTCAGGCTTTAATACTAAACCAAAAAAAAAAAAAAAAAAAAAAATCTTAGTTTTGTCTGAAAATTGTATTTTAAAGGTAGGCAGGTGTCTTAAAAAGTGTGTAGGAAAGAATTTAAAACTGAAGCTGTAGGAGATTTATCCACAATAAAATATTAATAGTCTTTTACTTTTTTTTCCCCAGATATTTTCGAGTGTGTAAAATTATTACCTCGCTTTATCTTAAAAATATATAGAGAGCTATATACATAAATATATATAGCATATATACATATATAGAGTATAAAAATATATACAATGCTATAATTAACTGAAAAATTCCATAATAAAAAGTATAGACAAAAAAAAAAAGTAATTTTCGTTCTTTTTTTTTTTTTTTTTTTTTTTTTTTACAAGTAACTATAACAAAAAAAAAAAAAAAAAAAAAAAAAAAAAAAAATTGACAAATAATGACAAAAAATTAACAGTTTCCAAGTGGTCGTATATTAAAGCTGTAGAGCAAATAGTCTAGATATTACAAATTTCTTTCTATTATGGAAAAGAAATTATACTGATTTTTAGCATAATATTTCATTTTAAAAAATGGGGTACTAATTGTTATGAATTTCAATTTAACATTAAATATGGGAATTTCTGTAACTTTTTTTTTTTTTTTTTTTAAATCTTCTGTTATAGACTATTAACACGTTGAGCGCCACGCAAATTCTTAAAATCCATTAAAATTCCATAATGATACCTCCTATAAAAAATGAAAATTAAGCAAATTTTAATAATTTTTCAATCATTAAATGTTATATTTTTAGTCTTATATCCTATTTTATATGCGCACCGATGGCTGACAAGGCGCTCAATGTTTTAATTTTTAATTTTTACTGTTTTTACTTTAGGGGTAAAACTTTCACTGAAATGTTTGAAGTATAACAGGTTCTGCACACTCCTAAAGTTTCAAGATGATTCCTTCAGTACTTAAAGATATATGACAAAATGTCTAGTATCTAGAATGGCTGACATGGCGCTCAACGTGTTAATATCGGTATTCAATAAATAGCGAATAGGCGGGCAGAGCTTTGCAGTGGTTCATAAGTAAAGCGAGTAGAGTGGAGTCGAATCCTCCTTCGGGGTTGCATAGCTCCATCGGCTAAATACTGAATTTTACAATACTAGGGAACAGAGTTCCCTAGTATAGTAAATCAAAAAGAGTTATATTACATTTTCAATATATTAGAAAATAACACAATACAAGCAATCAGTTTGTTTTTCTTTGAAATAAACTGTTAAAACCGAAAACGAATCACGTGGAACAATTTCTGGAAAACTTGCGAATGTTGGCAAATTTAATAATTTCTACGATTCAAGCAAACTATCGTGATTCAGATTACTAAAAATCTACAGAAAGAAAATAAATGCTGATTGTTATTTAAATATTTTATTACTAATAATATTAATAGTTTTTGCATAATAAGAAAGTGCTAATGCTATGGACGACATTAAAGACGGTATATTCCTTTTCTCAGCAGACAACCTGTTTTCAGACAACCTGGACAATTTTATATGGTAATATAACATACACATATACTTAAAAAGAACATTAAAAGAAGTGATAAAAATCATACCATCAATGCATGACTTTATTACTAATTATATATATTATATATGTAGTATTGTGTTACATGTCTTGAATAATATATGAATGGGATGTTAGTATAAATTATATATACTAATTATTTTTAAATAATTAATATTCAAGATGCGTTCATATATCGCTTGAGGCATATTATGTATATAATTTTTATTTATGTATAATAAATCATTACAGTGATCAAACACCAGGAAGGAAGACTTCAGTTAATCAATAACCAACCACATGTTGAAGTAAAGCCTTATACATGATAAAAGACACTTAAAAAAATAAAAATAATAATAATACTATGAGTTCAAATAAATGAGCCATGTCATAGGCCAATGTCATATATTAAAAAATAGTATATCTTGCTTAAGTTATAAAATCTATAATTTGATTTCAAATTATATAAATAAATATAAAACCAACAAGTTTCATGCACAGGAGAATTTCATAGTCCAGTTCCTAAAGACGACGCAGCTTGTGGTGTATGAAACTACTAATTTGTTTTATCTTTATTTAATTAATGTTTATATATATCACTTAAACAAGAAGATTTTATATTTAGTAAAATAATAATAACAATAATGATAAAATTTTGTATACTTTCTTTGATGAACAAAATTTATTTTATTACAGCAAGACTTATTTTCATTTATTCTAAGGCATACCATGTTTCATTACCTAGCATCGTTTACTATATTCATTTCTTAATATTTCTTCGATATAGCATCAGCATAGGAACACATTGGTGGATTTTAAATTTTTTTTCAGATTTTGGCGATGAAGTAAAATGGCTGTCGCAATTGTAAATAAACATTTTCGTGAGAAACGTCATACCTATTTAGATGCCAAATCTCAAATTTAGTCAAGCGGTTCTATACTTAAGCAATTCTATTTATTTATTTATTTATTTTTATTTATTCATTTTTCCAGCGATTTTTCTAAATTACATTTTAATTATTTTTAATAAAAGTTTGCATTTTTTTTTTTCCCCACATGAAAAGGAATCCATGAAAAGAAAGATATTTATTTATTTATTTATTTTTGGAATATGAATGTTAGAATCAGTATATAGCTTATGATAATTTTAATAAATTTTTAACAATCATATTTATGTTATAAAGTTTTTTTTTTTTTTTTTTCTGAAATTTCCATTCCTTTTCTTTTTTAAAGAAAATGATAAAAATGCTAGGCCTTTTACGGATTTTTCTATTTATTTTAATTTATTAGAAATTGCCATCATTATTTTCGAAAATTTATCTTCATTTTCAGTGATTTTAAGATGTTAATTGAAAATATTTTAATATAAATTTTTTAGTGAACTAAACTCGCCATATCCTCACATACAAGTTCCCTCTTTTGTAATTTTTCCCCAACATCTTTAAATAATAATAATAATAATAATAATAATAATAATAATACCTTAGAACAGAAATATCAATATTTCCATAACGTTAAAAGCATCAATGTAAATTTTTTTTTTAATGACAGTACATTGTACGCTACCGAAACCGCAGTGTGCAATTAACAATCTTTTTTAAATCGCTGTTTTTAACATTGCTTATTGATATAATACATAACGTACATAATATATGCCTTTCTTTACTAAAGATATTCCATTTCTTAAGCATGAGTTTTCTAAATTTCACTTTAATTATTAAAAAAAAAAAAAAGACATTTATTATAAATTTTCTTTTTCTCGAACAGAAGAAGAAAAAATATGACATAAAATTTAAGGTGTAGTTTACCAATAGTGTCTCAATAGTATCTCATAGACGTAGGTTAAAAGAAACAATACGAACTGCCGTAGTTAAGAAAAGATTATGTACAGAACAAAATATTATCACATTATAATGAGAATAAAATATGGACGGCTCATTGTAAAAGTGCTGTTACTCCATGTTTTTTAAATATAGATATTTTTACTTAGTTGTAACACATTTTGCCGCACCTTTCATTATAAAAAAGAAAAAACTCCAATAATTATTGCATTAAAGACACATAAATGGATAACATGTTTTTCTAAGAAAACTAAAACTTCCAATTTTTTTTTTTTTTTCTAAAAGGAAGTTTCTAAGTTATTTGAAATTATTTTTAATATAAAATATAAATTATTATAACTATCATTTGTATTTAACACAAAAATTGATAACACTTACTGAATCTTGACCTTTTTTCCCTATGCATAAATTCGAAAAAAGCTAGTTATTTCAAAATCAGTTTCTAAGGAGATTATTCACTTTTACAATGAACGAACCATATAATAGTAAACTAATAATACTAATATAACAATAAAAATAGAATAAGAATATGCCAACGAATAATGTGCAAAGGCAACACAAATCCATGTATATAATACAATAAAATAAGTTAATTTCTAAAATTTAGTATGAAATTGGATTATATTATTTATAACACCCAAAAAATTAGCATTACATTCAAGGTTTCGTTAAGAAAGATTTTCGAAGTGAATATAATTCACACACAGTTACGTAGATAAAGAATTTTCAAATTAATTGCGCAATAGCACTATGTTTAATACGAATTCCATATACTATCATAATAATATTTCATTTGTAAATAATCAAACACAAGAAAGGAAGACTTAATTTAATAATTAAACAGCCACATATGGAAGTGAAAACTTTCACAAGGAAGATATATTGAAAAAGTTAATGTGAGTTATTTCTGAAACATTTATAAATGAGATCATACATAGTATAGCAAATATGAATAAAGTAAAATAAATAATAATAATAATTATTATTATTATTATACGAGGAGGCCATCAAGGCTTAAGATGGGTGAAGTGAGTTGTAACCTAAAAAGTATTAAAATTAGAAAAATAATTTTATTAACTTTTAAATACATTTAAGTTAATATAACTGTTCAAATAAATTTAAAACACCAAACTTGTTTAAGTTAACTACTTATCTAATCGGCTTCTGTGGGTTTCTGTGGTGAATTATTCAACTGTTTGGTTTCCGTTCTCATTCTTTTCATTATTGTCATTAAAAATTATATATATATTTGTGTGTGGGGGGGGGGGGGGATTTTTTTTTTTACCTAAATTGTAATTTTTTTTTTTTTTTTTTACTAAACAGTTGTTCTGCGTAATACTGCTCAAATAAAGTGAGATATATGTAATATTTAATTCCGTAGTTTAAGTAATTTTAAAAGATTTTTTTCCGTGCAATTATGTATTCAATAAAAAATAGCAAATTATCAGCTTCCTTTGGAAAAAAATCAATTAATCCTCCCTTGTCAATCATCGGAACTCCCTTCTTTGAGGGACCATCTTTAACAAAATTACTCAAATGCAAAAAAGGTATCCCTACTTAGTCCAGTCAAAATAGGAAAAATAGAAGAAAAAAATCGTGTAGTTTTGAAATTTTGCATACTCATAGCCGAGGGGGTCCTGAACAACATACTAAAAGTCCCCGCCCGTGGGGGGTGAGCGGGGGGCAGGGGGGGCATTTAAGGGGGGCAATTTTCAGCTTTTATTAAATATCTTAAAAACTATCGAATTTAGAGAAAAATGTCAATTACTAAATTAATCTACGTAAAATTCCCTACAAAAATGTATAGTACATTTTGGTTGTACGATCATTAGTTTAGAAGATATAGGGAGATGAAATATCACATTTTCTTGAAAAATTCTTTTTTGCAATAGTAAAATCAACTAAAGTGTGCAATTAAAAGGGTTCTTGTCAAATATTTTCTAATGTAAAAAACAAATATATACATAGGGAATATGCAAGGATAATACAGCATGTTTTGTAAGTTTTAAATAATTTTAAGGCTAGTAGGCGCAAGTGGCGGTTTGGGTAAAAATCTGGATAAGTCCAGTCAAAATAGGAAAAATAGAAAAAAAAAATCGTGTAGTTTTGAAGTTTTGCACACTCTTAGCCGAGAGGGTCCTGAACAACATACTAAAAGTCCCCGCCCGTGGGGGGTGAGCTGGGGGCAGGGGGGCATTTAAGGGGGGGAATTTTCAGTTTTTATTACATATCTTAAAAACGATCGCATTTAGAGAAAAAATGTCAATTACAAAATTAATCTATGCAAAATTTCCTACAAAAATATATATTACATTTTGTTTGTACGATCATTAGTTTAGAAGATATAGGGAGATGAAATAACACATTTTCTTGAATAATTCTTTTTTGCAATAGTAAAATCAATTAAACTGTGCAATTAAAAGGGTTCTTGTCAAATATTTTCTAATGTAAAAAACAAATATATACATAGGGAATATGCAAGGATAATACAGCATGTTTTGTAAATTTTAAATAACTTTAAGGCTAGCAGGCGCAAGTGGCGGTTTGAGTAAAAATCTAGATAACGAAGACCCAAAACCGATCAACATAAAAAAAAAAAAAAAAAAAAAAAAAAAAAAAATCGTGTAGCTTAGAAATTGAGCACAGCTATAAAGTTAAGTGCCCTGAATAACATACTAAAAGTCCCTAACGATGGGGGGGGGGGCATTTAAAGGGGGCACATTTCAGTTTTTATTAAGTATCTTGAAAACTATCGAATTTAGAGAAAAAAAATCTCAATTGCAAAATTAATCTACGTGAAATTTCCTAAAAAAATTGTATATTCTATTTTGTTTGTATGATCAATAGTTTAGAAGATATAGGGGAACAAAATAACACATTTTCTTGAAAAATTCTTTTTTTTTTTTTTTTTTTTTTTTTTTTTGGCAATAGTAAAATCAATTAAATTGTGGAATTAAAAGGGTTCTGATAAAATATTTTCTAATGTACAAAACAAATATATGCATAGGGAATATGTAAGGATAATACAGCATGTTTTGTACGTTTTAAATAATTTTAAGGTTAGCAGGCGCAAGTGGTGTTTAGGTAAAAATCCAGATAACGAAGACCCAAAACCGATCACCATTAAGAAAAATCTTATAGCTTTGAGATTTTTTTTCTCTAAATGCGATAGTTTTCAAGATACTTAATAAAAACTGAAATGTGCCCCCTTTAAATGCCCCCCCCCATGGTTAGGGACTTTTAGTATGTTATTCAGGGCACTTAACTTTATAACTGTGCTCAATTTCTAAGCTACACAATTTTTTTTTCTTTTTTATGTTGATCGGTTTTGGGTCTTCGTTATCTAGATTTTTACTCAAACCGCCACTTGCACCTGCTAGCCTTAAAATTATTTAAAACTTACAAAACATGCTGTATTATCCTTGCATATTCCCTATGTATATATTTGTTTTTTACATTAGAAAATATTTGACAAGAACCCTTTTAATTGCACACTTTAGTTGATTTTACTATTGCAAAAAAGAACTTTTCAAGAAAATGTATTATTTCATCTCCTTATATCTTCTAAACTAATGATCGTACAAACAAAATGTAACATACATTTTTGTAGGAAATTTTGCGTAGATTAATTTTGTAATTGACATTTTTTCTCTAAATACGATCGTTTTTAAGATATGTAATACAAACTGAAAATTGCCCCTCTTAAATACCCCCCTGCCCCCCGCTCACCCCCACGGGCGGGGACTTTTAGTATATTGTTCAGGACCCTCTCGGCTATGAGTGTGCAAAACTTCAAAACTACACGATTTTTTTTTTTTTTTTTCTATTTTTCCTATTTTGACTGGACTTATCCAGATATTTACTCAAACCGCCACTTGCGCCTACTAGCCTTAAAATTATTTAAAACTTACAAAACATGCTGTATTATCCTTGCATATTCCCTGTGTATATATTTGTTTTTTACATTAGAAAATATTTGACAAGAACCCTTTTAATTGCACACTTTAGTTGATTTTACTATTGCAAAAAAGAATTTTTCAAGAAAATGTATTATTTCATCTTCCTATATCTTCTAAACTAATGATCGTACAAACAAAATGTAACATACATTTTTGTAGAAAATTTTACGTACATTAATTTTGTAATAGACATTTTTTCTCTAAATGCGATAGTTTTTAAGATATTTAATAAAAACTGAAAATTGCCCCGCTTAAATGCCCCCCCTGCCCCCCGCTCACCCCCCACGGGCGGGGACTTTTAGTATGTTGTTCAGGACCCTCTCGGCTATGAGTATGTAAAATTTCAAAACTACACGATTTTTTTCCTCTATTCGTCAAATTTTGTCCTTCGTTGCCTGGACTATACTCTGCACCAAGCGGAGATGATTATAGTGATTGATGATCATTTTCCCCCACAGTGGTGTCTGGGATATAATCTAATAACCATCTTCCGGTTATGTGCTATTCTGGTCTGTCGTTGTTATCTTGAGTGGGATAAGAAACGCTCGCGTTCAAGGGTGACATTTTAAACCAATCAGTTGCAAGGGGTCATTCGTAATCCGTTTGGGAGGGGAATTTTGTGAATAGCGATGATGACAACCTGTTTTCAATGGTGAAAAATGTGAAATGTCCCTTTAACTGAGCAAACTAAAACATTATACAGACGCGCCCATTTTCATTGTGATAAATGACGATCTTTGAGCTGAACAACTGCCTCCTAGCTGTCGGTAACTTAACGACTGTAAACAATAAGAGGGAGAATAGCAAATCGTCGTTGTCTCGCTTCACAACAACCGGTTTCCGCGTAACGACTATAGACGAGAATAGTCTCGTCTATTTTTTATAGACGAGAATAGAGCCCCGTTCGCACGATTTAGAGAGAGATTTCTTACATTACAAGAATCAGTCTCAAACCGTTTCGAGGGAGTTTGTTCGTGTTACAAAATTCCGGTTCAAACGCTGAGAGGGTTAAGCAGCATGTTCTTATTTTAAAATGGGAAGATTCGGTTAACAAATAACTTTTGAATAGACTTACAGCAGAAGGATTACTTAAATCCCTAGAGCATAAATGATTTTTTGGGAAGAAAGAGAGATATTGTTATGCCTGTTATCAGTCTATGCAGTTTTCATTTCTTGGCGTGAGAAGAGAAAAAACACTTGCAAGTACCCCAGAGTTGATACAGTTTTATTTTATATATACACTTATTTTATTTTATTCGATCACGTATATTAAAATTATAAGTTTTTTTGTTATTGCAACAAAAGGAAAAAAAAAAAAAATATTCAATCTTTCAAAAATAACCTGCTACAGAAGGATTCATTTTCCTTCTTTCCTTTTTTTTTTTTTTTTTTTTTTTTTTTTTTTCTTTCTTTAAATAATTGTGTTTTAAAAGTATTTTTTTTTTTTTTTTTTTTTTTTTTTAATTTCAAATCATTTAACTGTGCATAATATTAAATAGTTTGAGTACAAAATTTATTTTGCAGTTGAGAATATATATCTGTACGTAAATTTAAAATTAAGCAAATATTAATAATAATGATGATTTTATATGTATATTACAACATATCTATTTTCAAAATTTTATGTAATTTATTTCAAATTACTGTTACAAAAATGTCAAAGCTTTTCAGCCAAATATATATTTTTAATTCTTTTTTTCGAATAGCATTTTTTTTTTTTTTTTTTTTGTTAGATAAATGTCAATTTTTTTTAAAGCAAATAAGCTATTTTTAAAATTCTTATTATTCTTACTCAGTTCCCTGCATATTGTTTCTTAATAATTTAGTGATAAAAAATAACTATGGTGTGGCACTCACGCTACTTCCGCTTTCGAACCCAATGTTTTTCGATGTGATAGTGAATAATCTTTCAGAAATTTTTTTTTAAGGTGATATTTCTTACTGAATTAAGAAGAATTAATAATAGATCTTTCTCGGATATCAATCATTTGGAACTCTAGATGAAAATTATTTATAAATATGTAAAAAAAAAAAAACACAATTCCACATTATTTGAATAGCAATTAACAATGTCAAAAAATTCTATGCATTTCAATTTATAAAAATGTTATATGTTACATTGAATGTGTGAGATATTTTTTTCTTTTTTGAAGGGAGATTTAATTTAAACGTTCTTATGAAAAATTTAAACGGCCACATATATATTGATAATTATTTACATTAACCGTCGACAGAAAAAGTTAATGTTTAATATTGATGTTGCCTTGATTTTCCTTTCTTTATATTTCTTTCGATCTTTCCTTTTTTCCCCCTTTCTCTTTTTCATCTCCCACCCCTTGAAAAAAAAAAAAAAAAAAAAAAAAATCTTTTGTTTCTATTTAAATAAACAAATAATAATATTAAAAAAATCATTGCAGATGTGATATGAGGATGGTACCTCTTCCTTTCTTTTGAACAGCCTAATAATAATTAATATTTTCTTTTCTGTCAGATAATGGTGCCCCATACATCCCTTGCACTCGGATATAGCTGGGGCTGAGGGGGGGGGGGGAATCCTGTTTCTTTATTGTAAAAATTGTTTGTTTATGCATTACAGAAGAAATTATTTCGAAGATAAGGAATAAAAACTAGTTGCCGTTGTTAATTATTTTAGTAATCACTTTTTTTAATAAGTAAAAATTACCATAAAATGAAAAAAAAAAAAAATGCAATAGTTATTTACGGTCAAAAGAAAACACATGTTACCGCCATGTCTGCAGCACTTGTGCCTATTTTGTTCGCCTGATGAAGGGTCGTGTTTTCTTTCAACACGAAACCATTTTTTTTCTTTGTATTTTATGGTGTTAATTCAAAGTTCTTTACATATTACTTTTCAATGTCTGTTTAACAGCTACATATTACTTTTTAACGCATGTGTAAGAGCTAACATATTACTGTGTTTCTGGTTTTTATTTATTTGTTTTTCTATTTGAATTTTTCATAACTCTAAAATTTTTCTTTAATGTTATATTTTAACCTTCATTATTTCATTACATTTAAATTAGTTTTCAGTTCAGAGATCATGCATATGTTTCAATGGTATTTTATTAATTTCACTCTCAACTTCTTTTCTTTATATTAATTAAATACAATTTTAATATAAAATTAAATATAATTTTAAGGTTTTCGTATTAAAAATTATTATATTAAAAATGCGTTTTATTCATATGATCTATAAGTTTTGTTTCGAAGAATTTTATGTATTTATTCTTTCCTTCTTTTTTTTTTTTTTTTTTTTTTTTAATCAGAATATTGTAATTTAAATTTAGACTTATAAAGATAAACACGGAATATTTTAAACGATAATTTCTTAAAATGAAAGTGCAATAAATAATTTTGCACAAATATCAGGTAAAAATGTATTATGTATGAAATGCACTATCTATACTGCATATATGTGTTTGTTTATATATCTATCACACTTTTGCAAGAAAAGTGATGCAACTGAGAAATGCAGTATTTAAGAAAAAACAACTTATGTACAGTCGGTAACAAAAGTCTCCGAACACTAGCAAAAATTTCTATATAAAAAAAGTACACTTAATACAGTTTTGTTAAATAAATCCTTGTCGAATCCTGTTTTTAGACAGACTAAGAACAGGATTCGACAAGGATTTATTTAACAAAACTGTATTAAGTGTACTTTTTTTATATAGGAATTTTTGCTAGTACTGATACAACTACTTTCTTGGGTGGACAATGTTTGAGATAAAGATGCACGTCGGGGCACTTCATACACATTTTTTAACATTAATTTCAAAATTACTATTTTTTGACTTGTGTCACATTTTTGTTGAGCTGCGATATATATATGTGTGTGTGTGTGTATAAAGTTTACATTATATATATATATATATATAAAGAGAGAGAGAGAGAGATGAATAGATAAGGGAAAAAAATTATTAAATCTGTGCCCCCCCCTAGACTGTTTGTCTGGATCCGCCCTTGGGGGGAGGGGGGGGAGAGAGAGAGAGAGAAAGAGAGACAGTTCATGTACACAAACCAGTTGTACAGAACCTATTAATGCCATTTTAAATAGGAAACTTTCCATAGTGAACTTCAATAACGTATATATATATATATATATATATATTGTATATATTTTAATTCTGAAAATGTTTACGGACACTGGTGGAGGGGAAGGGGGGGCAGATGAAAACATAGACAGATGTACAGACTGATACACAAATTGAAATCATATTCAAACTTAAAAATTGTTAGAAAGTGTTAAAAACACTTAATGTAAACGAAAATGCAATTCCAACAAATTTCAAATAATAACTTTTAATATAAAGGAATATTTTTGGAGGGCCCAGTAAATCAAATGCTAATCACACTATATTCTACAGGAAGCATTCCTTTGTGCATATAAGAAACATATTTCAATCTCATTAAGATTTCAGCAATGCAAAGTCATTAAAATTTTATTTACAGAAATTCCTTTCATAGAACGCAATACTTTGGAATAGTTTCGGGTACCTGCACATAAACCTGTGGTAGTATTTACTCTATTTCTATGGAAAATATTCCATAGAAAACATCAGATAGTGTACTTCAATAACATATTTCAATTTCATTAACATTTGTGTAAAGTAAATTTAGTGTTTTGTAAACAGGAGAAGATTTATGAGCCATAACTAGGATATGACGAGGCGTTTCATTTTACACATAAAATTTAATAGATGACTATGACAATTATAGATGAAATATACAAGTAACATAAACGACTACATTTTTAAGACTGCGATCTGTTCTAGCAGAGAGAAAAGTAAAAAGGAATGAACAGCTCATTGATTGGACGTGACGTCACTTACCAACAGTTCAATAGATTGAATCAGGAATACAATGACGAAATACACCACATTTCTCCTCCCCTTAATTCTGGTATACCATACCTGATGGGAGGTTTTCTTACTCTAGATGATCTTCTTACAACCTGCTCAGAAAAAGACAAATTAGTTTTTTTAAGTTTTGAATGTTCAGATTTTAGTTCATTTTTATTTGGGGTACTGTTGATATTTTTATCACAGTCAATTTCTCCAGGCTTTGTAGACACAGATCTACTGTCGGTTGGCCCTGGCTCTTGTGTAGTGGAAGGATCGGTTGGCACTGGATCTTGTATACTGGCAGGATCGGTTGGCATTGGATCTGGTATACTGGCAGGCCTCCTACCAGACTTAGATTCTCCATTGCTTTGTAGGTGTGGACTATTTCTATTGGGAACTACGGGACTATTTGCACCAGGACTTGTAGCTTCCTCCACTTGTACTCTGGAACCTACTCTTTTCAGTTGATCAACGTGTCTTTTCCATACACATGAACCTACTTGAATTTTATAATGTAGTTTACCTAGTCTGGCAATTACTTTACCTATTTTCCATTTATCTCCTGATGTGTAATTGCGTACTGCAACTTTTTCATTTATTTGGAATTCTCTTATCTTTTTCTTGTTAAAAACATTTTTATGTTGTTTGTTTTCAACATAATTTTTAACATTTGGTACAAGTAAATCCAGTTTTGATCTGATATTTCTCTTAAGAAATAATGATGCGGGACTCTCCCCTGTTGTAATATGAGGCATTATTCGGTATTGGAATAGAAATTCGTTTAACTTAAATTGGAGATTTCCGGGTTCTGAACTCAAGGATTTCAATCCTTTTTTAATTATTTGGACATATCTTTCGGCCTGACCATTTGTAGAGGGATGATATGGTGCAGTTAAACTATGTTTTATGCCTTTACTTTGTAGAAAATGTTCGAATTGTTCTGAAATGAATTGTGGCCCATTATCAGACACAAGGGACACAGGATAGCCATATCTGGCAAAAAGCGAAGAAAGACAGTTTATAGTGTTCTCAGCCGTCGTATTAGGAACAATGAACACTTCTGTCCATTTACTGTGGGCATCTATTACGATTAAAAACATTTTCCCCATCATTGGACCAAAAAAGTCTACATGTATTCTGTTCCAAGGTGTTGTAGGCCATTCCCAGTGATGATTTTCCATTTTGGGAGGATTATGTTTTAATTTAATACAAACAGAACAGTTATTTGCTAAATTCTCAATGTCTTTATCAATACCTGGCCACCATACAAAACTACGTGCCAGTGCTTTCATTTTAACTATGCCAAAATGGCCAAAATGTAAATCTTCCAACACTTTTTGTCTATGAACAGTAGGAATTACAACACGATTCCCTTGTAGTATGCAATTATTTAGTATAGAAAAATCTTCTTGTTTATGTCCGAAAAGTAAGTAATTTGGCATCTGTGTGCCTGATATTAAATGTCGGTACATTTCTTTCAATGTTGCATCTCGCTTAGAACTTGCACATAATATCTTTGTATTTAACGGTAACGAAGTAATTTGATGAATAAATAAACAATCGGATTCCTCAAGGTTGCCAAATAAATTTGGCGACAAATTTGGTGACACTTTTTCTGGTTGTAGCGAATCGGACGATGGCAGCAGTAAGTCTTCACTACGTAATGGAAGACGTGATAGAGCATCGGCATTTCCGTGCTCTGCAGATTTTTTATATTTAATATCATAATTAAATGTTTGTAAGTATAAAGCATATCTCTGCATTCTAGCTGCCGAAAGTACCGGAATACTTTTTACGGGTGAAAATATGGAAACTAGGGGTTTACTATCAGTATACAGAGTAAATCTCCTACCATATAAAAATTGAAAAAATTTCTTTACACCAAAAATTATTGATAACGCTTCTTTATCTACCTGACTATACCGCTTTTCTGCAGAAGACAAAGTTCTAGAAGCAAAAGCTATGGGTTTTTCGGAGTTATCTGGCATTGTATGCGAAAGTACTGCCGAAATTCCATAAGGAGAAGCATCAGTGGCTAAAATTAAGGGTAATTTAGGATTAAAGTGGGTGAGAATCCTTTCGGAAGTAATTTCCTGTTTAATTGCATTAAATGAATTTTCACATTTTTTAGTCCACTGAAAATTCACATTTTTACGTAATAATTCATTTAGAGGATAAGCAATTGTAGATAATTTAGGAACAAATCTAGAATAGTAAGATACTAAGCCTAAGAATGCTTTTACCTGAGTTACGTTTATAGGTATTGGAGCATTTAAAATAGCAGAAATTTTTTCTTGCGTTTTGTGTACGCCATTTTTATCAATTTTGTAACCGCAGTAAGTAATTTCATCATTCATAAAAAAAGATTTTTATTTATTTATTTTAAGATTATATTCACGTAACCTTTCTAGCACTTGTTTTAATCGCTCTAAATGTATTTCATCAGTTTCCCCTGAGATACATATATCGTCAATAAAAACTGAAATACCCTCTATACCTTTTAAAATTTGTTCTATAGTTCTCTGCCATATTGCTGGCGAACTGGCAATTCCATATGGTAATCGCGTAAATTGAAATAAGCCTTTAGGAGTGTTAATAGTAAGTAATTCTTGTGAATTTTCCTCTACCGGTAAATGCAAGTATGCTTGGTTTAAATCAATCTTTGTGTAATGTAATCCACCCCCTAAAGTTGCTAATATATCCTCAATTTTTGGTAGCGGGTATTTGTCAACCTTTAAAAATTTATTTACCGTGACTTTAAAATCGCCGCATAAACGAATTTTCCCATTAGGTTTTACCACCGGAACAATAGGTGTTGCCCATTTACTAGTACTAACAGCTTTTATTATCCCTTCATTTTCTAATCTTTCCAGTTCTTCATTTACCGCATTCCTTAATGCATACGTAACTGTTCGCGATTTACAAAATATTGGTGATGAGTCTTTCTCTAAATGTAATTCAGCTTTAACATTTTTAATTTCACCTACGTTATTTGTAAATGAATCCGGAAATTCATTCAGTAAATTATTTAAATTATCCGAGATTTGTACTTTGTTTACCGGAACAGTTTGTAAATTTGTTTGGGAATATATTAAATGTAGTTATCCAATCCTACCAGCCCACCAGCGGCCGAGCGGTTCTGCGCTCAAAGCTGGTAGATGGGAGGTGCCGGGTTCGATCCCAGGTCGCGCTCATCGACCTAGCCGTTCGGAGTTTTCCGTGGTTTCCTCCGAAACTCGCGTAAATACGGGCTAGGACCCCTTAGAAAGACCCCCACGGAGGGCATTCCCCCTCTAGGCCTAGGACACATCAGGAGTCAATCGGCCTTAAATCCTACAACAACAACAACAACACCAATCCCTACCAAGCAATAATGGAAAATTGTCTTTTTTAACTAAATATAACTTAACATTCCTAGTTTTGTTTTCGTAAGTTACATTTACTCTAAGAAATCCCTCGGGTTGGAAAATTGCTCCCGTGGCTGTCTTTGATTGTACATCAGCAGGAAACATTTTATGTTCTGGAAATAATCTCCGAAAACGATTTATCGGTACGGCGGATATCGCCGATCCTGTATCAAGCTCCATTTCTGCTTTAGCACTATTTTCTATCAAAACCCAAATTTTTATAGGTTTAGTGCCTTCAGATTGTAATGACAAAATGTCTACAGTATCCAGAACATTTACATTTTTCTTTTGAGTAACATTGTTTTGTGCGTTCCGACACACCTTACTCAAATGACCACGTTTTTTACAAAAAATGCAAATTGCATTAATAAATTTACAAACATTTGCTAAATGAGAGCTATTTCCACAACGATAACAATAAGTTTTACTTTTATTTGCATTCGCAGTTTTGTTCACGTTTTGTTTACTTAAGTTATTTTGAGAATAATTTTGTTTTGGTTTCCTAACACTAACAGAAACTTTATTCAAATTCAAATTTTTATTTTGCAATTCTATCAAGTCATTTTCAGTACTTTGCATAGTTACGGCTTGTTCGACTGCTTTTTCAAATGTTAAATCTTCAACCTGAGACATTAATTTGCTTTGGATTGTTTCATTTTTTAATCCGCGTAAAAATTGTTCTAACAAATTTTCTGACAGCGAATCTCCTGTAAACGCGCAATGTGTTGTAAGTTTCTTTAATCGAACACTAAAATCCTGCACAGATTCGTTATCTCCTTGACAACATTTTCTAAATTTAATGCGTTCGCTGATTTTGTTTGGTATCTTACACAGATGTTTTGTTAAGACATCTACTAATTCAGTGTAAGTTTTTGATTCAGGAAGATCTGGAAACATTAAATTTGTAAGTAAATTATATAATTTCGGTCCTATAAAAGTTATTAAGGCACTAACTTTTTTTTCATCCTTAATATCAAACAAAATAAAATTTTGTTCCAATCTCCTGACATAAATTTCAAAAGACTCTACCGAATCATTGAATTCTTTAAAATTTTTAAACATTTTTAATGAAAATATACTAGTTCTAACAATAAAAACATGCAATCTAATAAAAGAACAGAAAGAAAAAAAATAAAATAAATGTGTAAATACCTTTTTTCCTCTCTTTCTCGAAAAATAAAAAATCGTAGACTAGTAATTATCTCTGGCGCCTATGCATTTCCGCCCGACAGTAGACAAAAACTCACCAACTGCCCGTCTCCGATCGCTTTTTGTTACTTTCGAAATATCAGTTTTCTTTATGAAGAACTGCAGATTGCATTTTTAATCATCTTGAAGTAGATATTATTAAAATGTTGAAGAGCAAAACTTTTTTTTTTTTTTTGCTTTTTTTTTTAATTTTTTCCTGGTCGCCATTTTAGTATTTTATGAGCAGGAGAAAATTTATGATTAAGCCATAACTAGGATATGACGAGGCGTTTCATTTTACGCATAAAATTTAATAGATGACTATGACAATTATAGATGAAATATACAAGTAACATAAACGACTACATTTTTAAGACTGCGATCTGTTCTAGCAGAGAGAAAAGTAAAAAGGAATGAACAGATCATTGATTGGACGTGACGTCACTTACCAACAGTCCAATAGATTGAATCAGGAATACAATGACGAAATACACCACAGTAAAGGTATAAAAATATGATTTATAAAAATACCTCTCATTGAATACAATGCTTTTGGAATACTTTCGGAGGTCCCTGTACACAAACCACTAGATGTATTCACTCCATTTTCAATAGGGAACATTCGATAGTGAACTTGAATAACATATATCAGTTTCAAGAAATTCCGTGAATATTTGCGGAAGTTAGAGTGCGGACAGACAGACATACAAACCTAAGTCATTAATACTTTTCAACCTAGTTGGAAACCGATTTAAAAAAAAAAAAAAAAAAACAAGAAAGAAAAATCATGCAGTACGCATTGATTAGTAACACTTTCCAATTGTACGCAATTGTTGTATCGAATAACTATTAATATTCTTTGCCTACGTTATCGCACAACAGACAGAAGGACTGAAAAACATACAGATAGACTAATTGATTTTAAAATTACTCTTAGGCATTTTGGAAAGTGTTAAAAAGGCTTAACGCAAAAGAAAATGCAGCCGTTAGATTATAATAACAGCTTTTAAACTCTCTGAATATTTTACTATAGCCCTGTAAATCTAAAAGTTAATCATATTGGGCTGGAGTGAAGGTTACAAACATTCCAAGAGGTCAGGGGTCGTGTGACCAGACAGAACGGAGCCATGGGAAGCCGTCTGAGCGACAGATGCTTTGTGTGAAAAAATTTTATATTTCTATGGAAGCGGTGACATCAATAGTTTCCGATTTCACGCATGGCCTTTTGTTGCTACCGACATTTCTCCGAGTTTCGGGTAGACCAAGATTGGACGAAAATGATGTCACGGGTAGAGTGATATCACGATCAACGAATCAGTGCTTCGTGTGGGGTATTCCCCTCCCCCTCCGAAGGTGTGCTCGGAAGGAAGAGACTCAAAAAAGACAGAGAGACTTGGTGCTAAAAAAGGTGTAGCATGTTTTTGAAGGATGCTCGGAGGCGAGCATTTTGTAATAATTTTTAATTTATTTGAATTTCAATTTTTTTGTTGAGTTTTGAATAAAGATAGCAAAAATCATCACTGGACTCATGCTTGCGTTATTCCGTTTTTCGAAGGTGTACTCACAGAAATCACCACAGCTTTAATTAAAAATATAAATTGGTGGCAGCAGTGGGATGTTGTTTTAAGAAAAAAAAAAAACATCGAACTCTGTCTTCTATGTGTTTGTGGTGAAAAAGTATAAAAGAACGTTTGCTGTGAGCCCGGTGACAACTGGAATCCCTGAGCTTTACTGGAGATTATTGATGACTGTGACAATAGCGTGGAAAAGATTAAAAGTGCTTCGCTTCTTCCCTGTGCTGCTGAATTCCCTGGAGATGTCAATCAAGGAGGTTTTTCAGATATGTTTCTTCTATGGTCAGATATGCAAAGTGTCAGAGATTGTTGAGTTATGTGGGATGATAGTTTTTGTTTATTTATTTATTTATTTATTTTTTTTTTTTGTAACAATGCATGTAGTTACGAAGCTTTAAGAGTAAGAATTTAGTTTTTATGTGTAAAATTTTAAGCACGGATATCTCGGATTCAAGTTAATAGTTAAGGCGGTTGAAAAGAGTAATTTCATGACTTAACGGGGCGTTTACTTGAGAGATAAATTTATCGTTAAAGTTCTGTTTATTGTAACGGGGAGCTTGGTAACTTTAAATTGTTGTTTAAAAGTTTCGATAAGATTATAATTCTAAATTCTTTTTAAAAGTAACGTAAGGATTGTGGATACTGTAACTGTTTATATAGGAGTATACTGGAAATTAGTTGATTTGCCTACTGGTAAAAATTCTAGGATTTTTTTTTCTCTAGTTGTTTATTTTAACTAAATATAGGTACTATTTATTGTATCTGGGTAAATATTGTAGTTAATGTTTAGAGAAAAGGTGTTTAAAGAATTTCGTAGGTGATAATCAAAGTGTTACTTTTGTCTATATTTTCATGGTATTTGATTTGTTTATTGTTTTTATTACATGTGCATTTTTTTTTCAGTAATTAGTGAAATTGTATTTTGTAATTATGGCATTTCTCATTAAGTATACTAAAAATGTATTGTTAGAGTTAGCGGATGAATTTGGTGTTTCGGGGCTAACAGATAAAAGCAAAAAACTAGAAATCAGGGAAGCCATTGAAAAGGCGGCTAATTATGATGAAGGGGTTGCGAAGGCGCTAATAGAAGGGATTTTGGAAGAGAAAGAAAGGGAAGCGAAATTGCAAAAAGAAAAAGAAAAAGAAGAGCGCGAATGGGCGTTGCAAAAAGAAGAGGCCGAACGAAATTTTGAACTTGAGAAACTCAGAATCCAGAGCGCTGCAGAAACTAGTAGCGTAGAGTCCGGGAGTTTAGTTCAAGAGACGGTTTTGAAGAAAATTAATTTAAAGGACATAGCTCCGAAATTTGACCGAAAACAAATGGATATTTCTCTTTTTTTCACGATATTTGAAAGATTAGCACGTAAAGAAAATGTTAGCGAACAGGACTGGATGTCGCAACTTATCCCTTTATTGCCGTGCGACGTCGTACAAATAATTATGAAATTAGACGAGTCAGAGGCTGATAACTTTCAACATGTAAAAAAGGTGTTGATGAATAGGTTCAGATTGAGTGAGCGTGCGCTAAGAACGAAATTTGAATCGCACAACAAAAAAAGTGAAGAATTATGGGTGGATTTAGTTCACGATTTGAGAGGGTACCTAGATAACTGGCTTGACACTTTAGAAATTAAAGATTTAGAGTCATTAAAGGAATTGATGCTCACGGAGCAGTTAAAGAAAAGGGTACCATGCGAAATCAAACAATATTTTGTAGATGTGTGGGAAGAAATCAACAAAGCTTCGGATTTGGCGGAGAAGTGCGACAAGTATGACGCGGTTAGAAAGGAGAATGGGAAAAGAGAATATAAGCCTTTTCAGCGTTTTACGAAGGGTAGAAATTCATTTGGGAAAGACGGTCAGAAATTCGGGTCAGGAAGCATGATGGTGGGAGTAATCAAAAACTGAGTCAGCTAAGGGCGACAAAAAAGACTCAGGAAAATTAAAAGGGGATAAAACCGAATCTAAAGATCGTGATTTTGATAGGAATAGTAAAATCGTGTGCTATCTGTGCTCGGAAAGGGGCCATATTCGACCTAACTGCCCACAAAACCCTAATCGCAGAACAAATCCGATCAATAACTTAAGTGCGGGCGAAATTTTAGGTGTTGGTTTTGAGCCTTATATAGGTAAATTAGAAATAAATGGACAAGAGCGCGAATTCTTGAGAGATAGTGGCTCAAACATTGACGTGTGCGAAAGGAATATGATTTCTGTTGAGGATTTACTGCCGGAACAGGTATGGATTAAGCAACCGTTTGACGAAACGTGTAGGTGTTTACCTTTGGCGAAAATCGTTTTAAAAGGGGAATTCGGAGAGGTCATTACAAAAGCGGCTGTAAACCCGGCTAATTTGAGTCAGGGAATATATCTTCTAAGCAATAAAACCGCAGAGTTAATTGAGTCCAATAAAAAAATTGTTTATCCAATTAATGCGATAACGCGAAGTCAGAAACGTGAGCAAGAAAGGATTAAAAGTGCGCAGTCCGAAATAAATAATGAAAAGCCAACTCAGAAAAAAATTCAGAATTTTGAGGAGGAACCGGGTTTGATAAGCGAGTCGTTAGAGGAGACTAGTGCAGAAAATAAAGTTGTTCTTCCTGTGTTAAAAGAAACAGACAGGTGTCCATTAATCGGGGTTTCAGCTGAAGAGTTTCAAAAAGAGCAAACTGCGTGTGACACGTTGAAAAATTGTTGGGAAAAAGCTAGGAATGAAGCGGGAAAGGAATTTAAGATAAAAAATGAGCGGTTAATTCGAATATCGGATTCTAAGCGTAACCAAAACAGGATGCAGTTGTGCGTGCCAAAGAAATTTAGGGCAGCGATTCTAAACCTGTGTCATGATTCTGTGTCAGGGCATTTAGGCTCGTGTAAAACTAAGCAGAGGGTGTTGACTAATTTCTTTTGGCCAAATTGCTATCAGGAAATCGAAGAGTATGTCAAAACTTGTGAAATTTGTCAAAAAGTAGGACAAAAAGGGGATAAGAAGAAAGCTCCGTTGAGATTAGTACCGATTATTTCTGAACCGTTCAGACGTCTGTCGATTGACGCTATAGGTCCGCTTGTAACGAGCAACAAAAATAATCGTTTTGCGATAACGGCTGTTTGCGTCGCTTCAAAATTCCCGGATGCTATTCCTGTGGAAAACCTTACTTCGAGGTCAGTGATCAATGCATTGATGCAAATTTTCGCGAAGACCGGATTTCCTAGAGAGTTAGTCTGCGATCAAGGTGCTTATTTCACGAGTGACTTATCGACAGCGTTTTTTGAGAAGTATGATATCAAAATCAATCATTCTTCTGTCTGTCATCCGCAATCTAATCAGGTGGAAAGAATGCATTCCACTCTTAAGAGGATTCTCAAAGCATTATGTCTCGAAACGAAAAGCGATTGGGAAGAAAATCTGCCTATGGCTCTTTTCGCGTTGAGGACGGTGCCGCATGAGAGCACGGGATTTTCTCCTTCAGAGCTTATTTTTGGGAAGAATTTCAGGATGCCTCATACCATTGTTTACGAAAATTGGATGCAGGAAGAGGAAATGAATCAAAATGTAGTAGAGTATATTTTGGATTTAAATGAGCGCTTAAAAAGATGTCAAGATTTGGCAAGGGAGCGCATGACAGAATGTCAACAAAAAAGAAAATTGTGGTACGACCAAAATGCAGTGTCCCGAAAATTTAAGGTGGGAGACTCGGTGTTGGTTTTGGCTACTGCAAAACCACATAAAATGGCAGTACAGTGGCTAGGCCCAGGTGTAGTTACGGGGGTAATATCCGATACGAACTATACGGTAGATCTTCCGGGAAGGAGATGTAAGGACACGATTTTCCACGTGAATATAATGAAACCTTATCATAAACGCCCAGAGCATGTCAACTTAATTTTGGAAGAGGGTGGCGAGGAAATTGAGGAGGATGCATCTATCCCGTATCCGATTTCGGACCCTAATCATTTCGACTTGACAGACTTAATTAAGGAGAGTAATTTGGGTAATAAGGTTTCGGAAGGGAATTTGGCAACTTTACAAAATGTCCTAGTAAAGCATAAAACGGTGTTTTCTAACGACCCGGGTACGACCCATAAGGTAGAGATGGATATCATTTTGACAGATGATAAGCCGATTCGTGCAAAACCCTATCGCATGTCTCCGCGGAAGTTAGAAATTATGCGGAAGGAGATTTCCAGGCTGTTAGAGTTAGGGGTGATTGAGGTGGGTCAGTCAGATTACGCATCGCCTATGATTCTTGTAGAGAGTCCGGGGAAAGACCCTAGGCCGTGTGTCGATTATAGGGCCCTCAATGCCAAAACCCAAGTGCAATTTTTCCCGTTACCGAATATTGAGGAGGTAGTTGAGGAAGTGAGCACTGCAAAATATATCTCAGTAATGGATCTGACGAAGGGGTATTTCCAAATCCCGTTAACGAAACGTGCGCAAAGGTATGCGGCGTTTGTAACCCCTTTCGGTGAGTTTATTCCAAAAAAAATGATGTTTGGCTTAGTGAATGCTCCATTTTATTTTTGTAAATTAATTAGTGAGGTGCTAGGGGATTTAGTGAGTTTTGTGAGACCATATGTGGATGATCTGGCTGTGTTTTCATCCAGTTGGGAGCTCCATATCCGGCATCTGGACATTGTGTTACAACGTTTGGAGGAGGCAAATCTAAAAGTGAAACCGGCAAAGTGTTTATTCGCCCAGGACCATGTAAAATTTTTAGGGCACGAAGTGGGGTCAGGGAAGAGGTCGCCGAGTGACGCGAAAATCCAAACTATCCAAGAATTTCCCATTCCAAAGACAAAGACGCATGTAAGGTCATTTTTAGGTCTGACCGGATTTTACCATAAATATATAAAGGATTATGCGACAAAAGCTGCGCCTTTGACGGATTTGTTAAAAGGGAAAAATAAGAGGGAAAAAATTGAGTGGAGTCAGGAATGTGATCAGGCATTTAAGGTACTAAAATTAGATCTAACTAAGGGACCGGTACTCTATGCTGCGGATTTTTCAAAAGACTTCATTGTTCAGACTGATGCAAGTCTTGTAGGGGCGGGTGTGGTCCTAGCTCAAAATTTCGGGAATAACGAGGAACACCCAATTGTTTATTTGAGCAAAAAATTCTCCAAGGCGGAGCGTAATTATAGTACCATTGAACGCGAATTAGCGGCAGTCATTTTTGGGGTGAAAAAACTAAATCATTATTTAGATGGACAAAAATTCGTTCTTCAAACCGATCATAACCCTTTAGTTTATCTTAAAAAAATGATGGGCACAAATTCACGTTTGACGAGATGGGCCTTATGTTTACAACAATACAACTTCACAGTCGAGCATAAGAGCGGAAAAAAGCATTTGAATGCAGATGCGTTAAGTCGCATGCACGAAGAATAAAAAAAAAAAAAATGCCTTGGTTTTAGGTAGTGTTTTTGGACTGTTTGCAAATATATATATATATTTTTTTTTTCTTTTTTCTTTCATTTGTATTCCAAAAAAAAAAGTTTGAATGTATTGATTATGAATTATTTTTCTTTCTTTTTCATGAAATTTTATTGTGTAATTGTGAAATTTCAGTGTTTGACTTTTAAAATTTTGTTAGGTGTAGAACCTTTGATTGTCATCACGAAATTGCATGTGAATGTTTAATTGTTTTTTTTTATAATGTGAAATGAGACCTTGGGATCTAGTAATTATGCAAGGTGTAAGACTAGAAAATTTATTTTTAAGATTATTTTTAGTTCTATAAAAGTTCAGGGGGTTGTTTCGAAAATTTTTTTTTGAGGGGGCTAGCTCAACTCTCTGATGTTGCATGTTTGATAGTGGGAGGAGGCACCTGTGTCTTCTGGAGCCCATTTTACATCCTGAAGGCCGTAAAATGGTCTTTTAGGAGGGAGGAAGCTGTGCTGGAGTGAAGGTTACAAACATTCCAAGAGGTCAGGGGTCGTGTGACCAGACAGTACGGAGCCATGGGAAGCCGTCTGAGCGACAGATGCTTTGTGTGAAAAAATTTTATATTTCTATGGAAGCGGTGACATCAATAGTTTCCGATTTCACGCATGGCCTTTTGTTGCTACCGACATTTCTCCGAGTTTCGGGTAGAGCAAGATTGGACGAAAATGATGTCACGGGTAGAGTGATATCACGATCAACGAATCAGTGCTTCGTGTGGGGTATTCCCCTTCCCCTCCGAAGGTGTGCTCGGAAGGAAGAGACTCAAAAAAGACAGAGAGACTTGGTGCTAAAAAAGGTGTAGCATGTTTTTGAAGGATGCTCGGAGGCGAGCATTTTGTAATAATTTTTAATTTATTTGAATTTCAATTTTTTTGTTAAGTTTTGAATAAAGATAGCAAAAATCATCACTGGACTCATGCTTGCGTTATTCCGTTTTTCGAAGGTGTACTCACAGAAATCACCACAATATCATATTCTATACAAAACAATATTTTAGAATATTAATAATACATGTCAATGTTTTTCAGATTTTTGTAGTAGAAAGTTTTTTAAATATAACTTTAAAAAAATTCTGTCCTAAAACGTAACACATTGGCTTTTTTTTTTTTTTTTTATTGTTGTTGTTGTTGTCCCTATAAACAAACTAGTTGTACAGGACCTATTAATGACATTTTAAGTAGGGAACATTCCATAGGGAACATGAGTGTATCAATTTTAAAAAATTCTCAAAATATTCACGGATGATAGGAGCCGGAGACAAACAGATAGAAAGGTAGACAATCGGACAGACAGATGCACAAATTGAAATCATATTCCCACTATAATTATAAGAAAGTGTTAAAACGCTCATGTAAACAAAAGTGCAATTAGTTCTTAATGTAACTGATTATTTTTGTGTGGCCCTGTAAATCTAATGCTAACCATACTGTATTACATAGAAGGCACACTTTTTTGTGCATACGAATAATATATTTCAATTGCAATAAGCTTTGTGGAAGATAAAATTATTAAAATTTGGTTTATAAAAATAACTCTCATACAACACAATGCTTTGGAGTATTTTCAAGTGCCCCTGTACACAAACGAGTTAGAAATGTACTCTACTTTACATAGGAAACATCCGATAGGGAATTGAATAACATATTAAAATTTCATTAAAGTTTCTATACATTAAAGGTATTAAAATATGATTTATAGAAACTCCTCTTATAGAACACAGTGCTTTCAAATACTTTTGGGTGTCCCTGTATACAAACCAGAAGAGGTATCCATTCCATTTTCAGTAGGGAACATCCGATAGTGAACTTCAATAAAATATATCGGTTTAAAGAAATACCATAATTATTTACGTGAATTAGAGCGCAGAAAAGCAGACAGAGAGACAGACAGACGGACAGAAGAACCGTCAGACATATACACAAATTGAAATTATATTCATACTAAAAAAATGATAGAAAGTGTCAAAAACGCTTATTGTAAACGAAAGTACAATTCTAGCATTTTTTTATTAATAGCTCTTAATATAACTGAAAATTTTTGTGTCATCCTGTAAACCTAATGGTAACCATGCTATATTCTACGCAAAGCATTCTTTTGTGCATATAAATAACATATTTTAATTTCCTAAAACTTCGGGGAAAGTAAAGTTATTAAAATTTGATTTATAGAAATATCTCACAAAGAACGCAATGCTTTGGAGTACTTTTGAGTGTCCCTGTACATAAACTAGTGGTGGTATGTAATCTATTTTATATAAGAAACATCCAATAGTGAGCTTGAATAACATATTTCAATTTCATGAAGATATTGTACAGTAAAGGTATGAAAATATGGTTTATAGAAATACCTCTCATAGAACACAATTCTTTGAAATATTTTCGGGTGTCCCTGTACACAAACCAGTAGAGGTACAAACTCCATTTTCAATAGGAAACATCCGATAGTGAACTTGAATAACATATATCAGTTTCAAAAAATTCCATAAATATATACGGGAATTACAGCGCGGGCAGACAGACAGACGGACAGATACACTAATTGATATCATATTCACACTTAAAAAAATGTTAGGAAGTGTTAAAAACGCTTAATGTAAACGAAAGTAGAATTCTAGCAAATTTTTAATAATAGCCCTTAATATAACAGAATATTTTTTTGTCACCCTGTAAATCTAATGCTATACATGCTATATTCTATGTAAATCATTCTTTTTGTGCATATAAATTATATATTTCAATTTCCTAAAACTTCGTGGAAAGTAAAATTATTAAAATTTGATTTATAGAAATATCTCTCATAGAACGCAATGCTTTAGAATAGTTTTGAGTGTCCTTGTATATAAAACAGAGTTGGTATTTGATGCATTTTATACAGGAAAAATCCAATAGTGAACTTGAATAACATATTTCAATTTCATTAAGATATGTGCATAGTAAATGTATGAAAATATGATTTATAGAAATACCCCTCATAGAACACAATGCTTTGAAATACTTTCGGGTGCCCCTGTACTCAAACCAGTAGAGGTATAAACTCCATTTTCAACAGGGAACATCCGACAGTGAACTGAAATAACATATTTCAATTTCATTAAGATATATGTACAGTAAAAGTATGAAAATACGATTTATAGAAATACTTCTCATGGAACACAATGCTTTGAACTATTTTCGGGTGTCCCTGTATACAAACCGGGAGGCGGAAAAATGGGTAAGCGGAAGAAAGAGTAATGGAAAAATGCGTAAGCGGAAAAAAGGGTAAGCGGAAAAATGGGTAATGGAAAAATGGGTAACGGAAGAATGAGTAATTTGCGAATTGCTACTTGCGAATCATATACTGAAATTGCCCCCAAATATGCCATAGAGTTAAACTATGTTTTGAAGACGTTTCATCTTTGTTACTGATTATTTATTTCATCGTCAGTTAAAAATTTATTCTTTTAAGAGGGCTGAATATTAAAAATCTTTCACAGGATCCTTTTCAGTAAAAAAAAAAAAAAAAAAAAAAGGGCTTTCATTTATTACTTTATTCACGTATTTACTATTTAAGAGATTTTAATTTTTTTTTCAAAGAAATCATAATGTTAAAACATAATTATAATAATAGTAAAAAAAAAAAAAAAAAAAAAAAAAAAAAGAGAGAGAGAAAAAGAAATTGTTGGAAACAGAGCAATGTAGAATGGAGACTATTTTTATTTTTCGGGTAGAGATAAATAGAAAAGCTTTGTTTGAGTTAAGCGATGGCAGGTGTTTAACAGGAATTCCTTTTCTTAGACATGGTTGGTAATTTTTCAAATAGGGCTATATTACTTCTGTTATTTATGTTTCTTAAGAAATGACAAGTAAATAAACAATCAAATAAATACTATGATTTTATATATTTTATGATTATTATTTTCTCTCTTTTCATTCTTTCTTATTACTTTCTTCTATATGTAATATAGAGAAAGTATTGGATTCGTGAAAATTTTCGACCTCCGTTTTTTTGATGGATTTACACGTTTTGGGATGTCCTGAACACGAATTGATAGTTTTTAGAAAATGTCTGTCTGTCTGTCTGTATCACGATTTTTGTAGACACTGTATCTCACGAACCAATGAAGGAAATTTAGCCAAACTTGGTATTTAGTTGGAAGGCGGAAAAAATGGCACCGGTAAAAATGGCACCTGATAAAAATGGCATCGGTAAAAATGGCACCTGCGATTTGCGTAACATATACTACAATGAAAAATAGTCGCATTATTGCTAAAAATTAGGAAGTATTTTGAGCTTTGTTTGACTGTCGTGATATATTTGGCCATCACATACAAATATCTGTATTATGAATAAAAAGTATTGAATTTTTTATTTTTTATAGAAATATTATAGATATATTTTGTAGAAAATACTGATTTTAAGTAAAATTTTGGAAGAAAAATTAGACATTAGAAATTTAAATTAAAGTGGTGCAACATTCACTTAGTTGAAAGTTTGGTTGGGGGAGGGGGGGGGTGAGTTAGGATACGACTGAAAGAAAATAATTGTTTTTATATCACCATCTTACTGATTTTAATAAAAATTTGTATAATAATCACTTACTATTTATGAAAAATCTGCAGTGTTCCATATACGGGGGTCGGGGTCAGAGGTATATATATTGAAAACTTTTTCAAAGAATGCTATACATATATGAATCCCATTGAGTATTATATGCAGCTGAAGGGGGGGGGGGGGCAAGAGGGTGGTGCACATAGATTTTTCTTTTTCTTTCTTTCTTTTTAATAATTGTATTATTTATTTATTTATGACTCCTCTTGTTTTTAAAAGTTTTAATATTTTATTTTAAATGTGTGATATGCAAAAATTAAATAAGTTGAATTTTATCACTTTTTAGCTTCAAAGTGAAATATTAAAAATTCAATATTTGGAAAACGGTAAAAACGTTAACGTTTACGTATTCTTCAAATGAGAAAACGGATTTAGAAAAATTAGAAAATGAGTAATTTAAAAAACTAATTTCTCCATTAATTAACAGAGTTACACTGCCAATCAAATTAGGTGAAAAACATAGTTATTAATAATTATTAATACTTTTATATAACTAACAATAACGATAGTTGCTATATAATTGATATATATATATACAGGGCCCGACTTAGACTACCTGGAGCCCCGGGGCAAGCCTATTCTGGGGGGCCCCCTTGCAGTGAAATAAAAGGTCTTTAGGTTGCAGAATTTCTGCATTCGCCTGTAGGGGGCCCCTTCCAGAAGGGGGGCCCAGGGCATTTGCCCCATATGCCCTGCCGTAAGTCAGGGCCTGTATATATATATATGTGTGTGTGTGTGTGTGTCTGCATAGCTATTAATAACCATAAATAGTTGTCACTATTATAATTATTATTCAAATTATAGTATCAATAGTATCAGTACGGTATATATATATATATATATATATATATATATATATACTATTATTGTATATAATAGTATATATATTATCAGTAATTATTATATCAATAGTATCTTAGAGTATTTAAATTTATTAAATGAAAACTTAATTTAAAAAATTACATATAAGATGGGTTCAAATGTAAAATATAGATTCTTTTCAAATTTATAAAATTATTTTTCTAAAAATTCTAGGTTATAGCACTTTGATGTTTGCTTCTGAATGTACAACTGTCATGCAGTAAAAGATAATTTTTCAAAAGAGGATGATTTCGCATGTTTGTCAGTTTTGAAATGTGTGACAGCTTCAGTTGTCCATTTGTTGTTCGCAGGTGGGTACACCGTGGAGGAGGATTATATGATATTGTATACGAAGAAAGAAAAAAAAAAACACTTATTCAGCATGAACGTCACAGACCTGTTATTAGTAAAGTAAAGTATTATACACAGTGAAGTAAATAGTAAAGTATTTCAACAATGATTTTCTTTCCAGAACAAAATGTCAAATTATTCAGTAAAGATATAATAATGACGTATCAATCATATCACTAAAAATTTTCGATTCAAAAGAGTTACTTACAAATACCTCCATTTCATAATTTTTATTTTTGATTGACCCGCAATATCATAATAGAAATTTTACTTCATTAAAATTTGGTCTCCTTTTGTGGATAGTTCATGTAAGGGTGCTTTATTCCGTGGTGATTTTTCCAGGGCTGATTTTTTTTCGGATACCAAAAACAAAGGGCACTTTTGAAATAAGCAAATCGCAAACTAATAAATATGAATAATAAATTTAAAGAATGATTTCTCAATAACATTTTTAGAAATTTCAATTGATTTGGTACAACATTCATTTAGTATATACCTGAGGGACGGGGAAGGGGGGGGGCTGTGTATTACCGGATCGAAAAAAAATAATTTTTTTTATATCACCTTCTTACCGATTTTAATGAAACTATATAATCGCGTACAATTTATGAAAAAAATTTCAGTGTCAGACGTAATTGGAGGTGGGTGGCAGAGGAAAACAACATGATTTTTTTTTTATATATCACCATTTTACCGATTTTAAAGATATATTCTATAATTATCACTTACTTTTTTATTAAGATCAAAATGAGGGTTTTATATACCTAGGGGAGGGGGGCAAAAGTGGTTGCTGATGAAAAAAAAAATGTTATTTAAACTGCTCTAGTATCAATTTAATAAAACATTGAGTACATACTTACTGTAAAAAAAAAAAAAATTGCAGTGAGTGTTACATATATCTTGGGGGGGGGGGGGGTAGCAGAATAAGAAAAGTAGTTGATTTTGTATCACCATTCAACCTATTTATATGAAATATTGTATGATTATCCCTTACTTCTTATTTATTAAAATTATAATGAAAGATATATGTAGTTAAAAAAAGGGGGCAAGTGGGTGGGGCAGATGAAAAATAAAATAATATTCTTAAAAAATACATATTATCCTTTTTTTTATTGACATTTTTAGTAACTATCAATTACTTTTAATAAAAAATTGCAGTGAAGGTTACATGTCTGGGTGGGTGGGTGGCTGGAGACAAAAGGATAGAAAATGAATGTTTTATACCCTATGCTTTTTATTTAAATAAAATGCATTATAAACGTCATTTAATTTTCAGGAAAATTTACATTGACTGTTATATATATATATCTTAGGGGATATGGAGGGAACAGAAGAAAAAAATTATTCATAAATACCACAATGCTACCCATTTTAATTAAAATATCAACAGTTATCACCTACTTTTAATAAAAAATTATGGTGAATATTACCTATATATATATATATATATATATATATATTTTGCGGGGGGGGGGGGGCAAGGGGAACAGGGAGGGAAAGAATATTATTTTTAAATCACACCGCTTCACATGTATAGAAAAATTATTATAAATATCACTTATTGTTTATGAAAAATTCTAGAAAGAGATGCGTATCGTAGTGTCTTCCAGTTCCTAAGTTAGTATGAAAAATTAAATGTATTACTATTCTCAGACATTAGCTAAAAAATTTTTATCAAAAATTGTAAAAAAGATTATTCTGAAACAGGATTTTTTTGTTTTATCTGTCCTATCCTTCCCCGTCCCCCCACTACGTAAAACAAAAAATTTTCGCTATCTTTCATGTTTAGCAAGTATTTTGCAAGTTACACTTAAAGAAGGTGCCCTTTTTTCCGGATCGCGGAAAAAAGGACACTTTTCACAATAACTGCTTGGGAAAGATATGTGTTATGAAAGTTATTTAAGGGGTTCTACGAGGGAGACGAAAAGAAAATGAAGGTATGATGTAAAAAACATTATATTATTTTTCTCTGCACTTTAACCTTCAGATTTGTTTGCATTCATACGTGTATTTTACAAGAAGCAATTGTAAAAAGCGTGGAAATTTTCTACTTGTAAAACACATGCTAAATATCAACGAGAGTGCACATTTTTTATTTTTACGGGGGTAGGGGGGGGGGGGCAAAAAGGACAGACTAAAAGATGAAATTTCTTTTTTGAATTTTTTTTTTTCCTTACAGATTTAAATCATGCATTGAACTTTTGCGTACATACTTATGAAGAGACAGAAACTGATACGCAACCCTCACTGTAAGGTTTTATAAACAAGTAAAATTTCAATAGATCGGCAACAGTGTGGTGTAAAAATATACTTTCCATGTGCCCCCTAGCTCTCAGTTGATAATATAACCCTCTCTGCAATTTGATAAACAATAAGAGATATTTATACAAAATTTCCTATAAATGTAAAGCAAAATGATTAATAAAGAACTCCCCCCCCCCCTCAGTATTCCACCTCCCCGCCCTCCTGAGTATATGTAACACTTTTGAAAATTTTCATTAAAAGTAGGTGATAGTTGTTATAATTAATTTAATTTTTGTAATTAAATTTTATTATTAAATTTAATTGTTATAAGTATTTTTTTTTCCATTTTAACTACTTTTTATTCTATTCATTTATTTACTTACTTATTAATTTTGTCCAATTGAGTTCATTGTAATTTTTATGTAGTATGAAGCTTTTCATTTTAAATTATTGATAAATGAAGAGTGCGTTACGAAAGACGATTCACATTATATGTAATTATAAATTGAATTATTGTATATGCAAGTATTGACATATTTATACATACATGTAAACTTAAAGATAAGAAATAACATATAGTAATAGATATATATATATTCGGGCATTGCATGCTGTAAATTTTTAGCAGTTTGCATACAGCATGATAGAAGGGTCACCTAATTCGCATACAACATTCATTCAATGCCCTTGAAAAAGTAATGAATATGTATGTTTCAATATCAAGTTGCTTATATTTTTCTTTTCGTCAAATTTATTCATTTTTTACAGCTCTTCATGTGATACTTGGTTTCATATAATTGAATATTTGGAAAGGTTTTCGATATATATATGAAATAAAAAATGCAGCAAAAATTGAGTTATTATTTTCGAATTTTTAAAGCATATTAGGAAGAAAAGGTTGACAAGCCATACTCCTACTATTTTTTAATTCATTAATTAAAGTAATTAAAACATTTTTTAATTACTTTCAAATTTTTAATACATAATAATAATAAAAAGTTGTCTTTTATTAGAGAATACCCTTCTATTCTTTTCAATTCTATTCTATATGCATTATTCTTATTTTGAAAATATATTATCTTACCACCCTCTCAAGGGAATGTGAAAAAACATTTACTACTACTACTAAGAAGAATAATAATAATTTGAGCTTATTTTTGTTACTCTGAACTTTGAACGAAAGGATTTATTATTATTATTATTTTATTACATTTAAACGAAAAATATATTTTATTACTATAAGATTCTTAATATGTAATAGCTACAAAAGTTAATCTATACATATAAAAGAGTACTTCCACTCACTCACTCACTGACTCATCAACGCACAGCAAAATCTACTGGAGCCACTGACTCGAAACTGGGTCAGATTATAGAACATATAGTGTAAGCACCCCCTAAGAAGCGATTTTACGAAATTCGCACCCCAAGGGGGTGTAGGGGGCAAAATGTGATTTCACAAAAACCTTCATATCTCAAATTAAAAAACAGATATCCGTAAAATTTTTGCTTTAAAATATAGCTAATTTAACTATCTAAAACCAATTTCTGGAATTTTAAAAGTTCGGTGCCCAAGGGGGGAAAGGGGGCAAAACATGATTTCACATGCACGAAACGTGGTTTCACATTTTCCTATATATCTCAAAAAGAAAAACAGATATATGAGAAATTTTTGCTCTAATATATAGCTAATACAAATACCTAAAAACTAATTTCTGGAATTTTCGTAATTCAGCCCAGAAGAGGGGAGGAGAGGGGGCAAAACGTGATTTGAAATAATCCTTTATATTGCAAACAGAAAAAAAATATATGTGTAAGATATTTTTGCTCTATATAGTTCCCATAAATACATAAAAACTAATTTCTTTAACTTTAGAAATTCGTCCCAGGTGCGCCGGGAAAGGGGGGCTATGGGGTAAAAAAATAGAAAAATAGTTAGACCGTTCAAAATCGGTACAGATAGGTTTTAGAGACCTGCAAGTCAAATCAGGATATTTTTGAAAGTGTAAAGTTATTAGGAGGGTCAGAAAGGTGTGTGTGTGGGAGGGGGGGGGAGGAGGGGCAAAGAAATAAAAATAGAGTTAGACCGTTCAAAATTGGTACATAAAGGTTTTTGATACCTACAAATCGATTGCGGATAGTTTCGAATTTGTATAGTTATTAGGAGGGGCGGGAGGAGCAAAAATAAAAATAGAGTTATGTCGTTCAAAATTGGTACATAGAGGTTTTTGATACTTACAAATCGATTGTGGATATTTTCGAATTTGTAAAGTTATTAAATTCGTACATGGAGGTTTTTGATACCTACAAATCGATTGAGTATATTTTCGAATTTGTAAATTAGGATAGACGGGAAGGGGAGGTAAAAGGGCAAAAATATATAAATAAGAGTTAGAGTGCTGAAAATTAGTGTTGTTATGTTTTGAGGCCCGATAAATCGATTGCGGATATTTTCGAAGGTACAGAATTATTACGAAGGACGGGAAGCTATCGAGCGCAGGGTTAAAAATAAAGAAAATCAGATAAAATGTTGGAAATTAGTATTATTAGGTTTAAAAGCCAGAAAGAACGACTGCGAGTCTAAAATAATTAGGAGGCGCGGGAACGGTAGGTGAAGGAGCATGCGAGCCTTGCGCGCCTGTATGCGCTGCCGCAGGCAGTGGTGGCCCAAACCAATTATTCCACTGATGGGAGATTTTTTTTTTTTTTTTTTTAATTAATGTTTTTACCTTACGGTAATATAGTGATTCATTAAGAGTGTTGAACATAAATGCGCGAAAGCAGCGCACAATTGCCTGCGCTGCCAAGGGCAGTGGGGACCCGTTGCGACATTTTTTCCAATCGCATTTTCTTTTCTCTTTTTTTTTTTCGCATGATAAAAATTGATGTAATTTTCAGAATTTATTAACTATAGTTATTCATTTAAAAATAGTGACCAGCGAAGCGGGCGTAGCCTGCTAGTTTTAATATAAAGCATTATACATAAATTATTTTTTTCAATCAATTAATATATTTTGTTTTGTACCGTATCAATTAATTAAGGGTAAAAAGAGAATAAATAAATTAGAATAAAAATAAATAAATTAAATTAAATTAAAATTAAAATAACTGAAAACACATATGGTTTATTACTTCCAAATTATTATTAGGTAAGAGCGAGAAAAAGTTGTTTTTATAGTAATAAATTATTTTATTACATAAATAAATCGATTACATCTTTAAATTTTTGTCGTGCGATATTTTAAAGTAATCGTCATTAATACACACACACACACACACACACACACACACATATATATATATATATATATATATATTTTTTTTTTTTTTTTTTACATTTCTACTCATTTTGAGGTATGTATGATAAATCTAAAAATCGTAAAACTGGTATGGTTTATCCGTTAGTGTCTTAGTTAATTAGTATGTGTACACGACATCGCAAGAACAATAAGTTATTATTGTTATCATTATTATTAAAAACTTCTTATACATTAAGAAATTAGAAATTAATATATTTTTATTATTATTTGTAAAAATAAATTTCAATAAAAAATAAAAATAAATAGATAAATAAATAATCGAACTTTTAATATATATGTATTTATATATACATACATACAGACCTACATAATCAAAAATCATTGTCTCATAATCATTAATCATTGCCATAAATCATCACTCTTTAACTCATAATATATATGACTGATTTAATTCATATAAATTTGGTTTATAAATATCAGTAATTATATATATATATATATATATATATATATATATATATAAATCTAATAATAAAACAATTTCACTGTAACTTTTTCTTATTTATGATATGGTCTGAAGAAGTTTGGGGAAAGTTAAGCACCAGTAAAACTTGTCTATCCCGTTCCACCTGTCGTCTTAGCCGTGGGGGCCTATGCTCCTTCTTAGTTTGAATTTTATTTGTTTGAACACTACCTTTATTTCACGTAGTTTTCAGTTTTTATACTAAACATTTGTACTCATCACTTCCTCACTTTAAAGCATTCTTACAAGCTTTTAAAATGCATTTTTATTTATTTATTTTCTTTCATTATTCTTTTATGGTGACTTTTTTCCCGCATGACTTTCTTTCCGGTGACTTTTCTTTTGGTGATTTTTTCTCGTGACTTCTTTTTCAGGTGACACATTTATACGTTTTTAAAGGGACCGTTCCAGAAAAACGTATAAAGGAAAAAATCGTACAACTGAAAATTTGTTTCAACACATTAATACATAATAAAGGATTATATTATTATTAAAAATGAAATTACTTTTCATGATTTCCTTTACATTTGTTCGACTAAGATAATTTTTAATGAAATTTGAAATGATTTTAAAGAATAGGATAAATGTTAAAAGATAATTAAAAATGTAGAAATTCAGGAAAATTCCTTAAAATTTTGATTTTAACCTTTAAAGACAGTCTTTCTAAATAAAGATGACATTTTTGTAAACGGTTAAAGGAAAAAAAAAAAAAAAAAAAAACTGTTTTGTCTCTCAAACAGCAAGATGTCAAATAAGAATAAGCATGATAAGAAATAAGAAAAACTTCTGGTATCCTATTCAAATTTACCCAAAGCAAGTGAGTAATACACCTTCAAGTTTACAAAATGCCTATGAAGTTGTGAGAATTTTTTTTTTTTTCCTTTCACATCCCGTCCCTAAAATGCAATTAAAGGAGAGAGTGGCACGGAGGTCTACAAGTTGTCAGTTTTCTTTCTCTCAAAGAAATCCTGTCTACTTTTATACTTACCAATTAACCCAGTCCCGAATGATTGCTTCTGAATGTTTCTCTACACCCCCCCCCCTCTACCCCTTGCAGGCTATCAGCCCTACTTGAGTGTTATTGAGTTGCGCTTAAGAATAGGAGGTACTACTCAATTGCGCTTAGGGCCTTCATCTGCATAGGTATCAGTTGCGCCGAGATCATATCCCCTCCAAAAGCATAAACGCACCAATTGCGCTCGTAG
This sequence comes from Salticus scenicus, assembly GCA_963930645.1. Lineage (NCBI taxonomy): Eukaryota > Metazoa > Arthropoda > Arachnida > Araneae > Salticidae > Salticus > Salticus scenicus. The sequence continues at coordinate 143,979,719 of OZ005657.1, forward strand.
GTTTTTCAGAAAATCAGAAAACAAATTCTAAATGATTTTGACTATTCAAATTTGCATAATTTGTCGATAAAGTTTTCTGATAATCATTAATATTTGTTTGTTTCAATTTTTAAAAGCTTTTCAGGAATAAATTTGTTTTTCAAAAAACATTTGCATACCAGAACAAATTGTTCAGCTTATTCTATCATACGTTATTGATGGCATGAGATTTTTGGATTTCTTTTTAAAGTACTTATGTTTCCTTTCAATGTAAAAATATTTTGAAAACATTACAGGTAAGACAAAACTAAATAAAAATATGGTGTATATTCAATATTTAAACTTTAAAACTTCTTCACAGACCATAAAATTCAACGCAACCGGTTTCGAAAGGACTTGGCCTTTCTTCATCAGGTGCAAAAATCATGTGCTACTGCCTTGGAGGCAAAAGCAAGACTTGTTTTTATTTGTGTATTTGTTTGCAGTTACTTATTAGACAAGTTTTATTTGCGTAATATAAATATTTCTTTAAATAAATAATATGATATAAACGTTTTTTTTTTATTAATTGCTCTTGTTTGAATTTATTGGAACCTATTATCTTTACCCAGGAGATATCACAAGAATAAGTAAATTATTTTTCCCTTCCTAGAATTTATCATTCGTTACCTTCCGGTATACAAGAGTGGGGGGGGGGGATGACAATGAATGTTATCAGTAGTTTTTCTTGCGAGCGCAATTGATGCTTTTTTAACAATGGGGGGATTAACGCAAGCACAATTGGTGTGAGCCCGTGTACTTAAATGATATTTTAAACTTTCAAAAAGCTGTATTACGATACATGACAGGATACTTCATTTCGTATATGCCCGCCTCTTCCCTCTTTTATAGCTAACCCATGTAAACCCCCTCACTTTATTTGAAGTATGACAATGTCCCAACTGAAAATACCTCAATGTCATGACAAAATATTTCTTTGTCCTACCAAAACTAATATTCGTTATGCAATGCCTTTTTTTCATTCGATTGTACAGTATTATTATTGTAATAATAATAATTATTATTTATTTTTGTATAAATATTGGAAAAATATAATTCAATAAATTAATATTGAGTTTTTCCGTAATGCACTTTTTAAAAGAAATTTTCTTATTTTATAAATTAATTTTTCTTTTCCTAAGAATTTTTTTTTTAGCTGGTAGTTAGCTCGAATATTGTGCTAACTTAGCATTTCATTACCTAGATAAATGTTTCTGAAGGCTAAATATATCATGTCGACCAAACAAAGCTCTATCTCCTAATTTTTCTCAATAATGCGATCATTTTTCATTTTAGCATATGCTTCGTAAATCGCAGGTGCCATTTTTACCGGTGCCATTTTTACCGGTGGTGTAGCACTTGCGACCGGGACAGATGCGACCGGGGTTAAAATCGTAGCAGTTGCGACCGCTTTGGTTTGAGGGTAGCAGTTGCGACCGGATGTATCCGAAAGCAGGTGCAACACAGGAGATGTGTTCATGTGTAAGGAGGGGGGGGGGGTGCTTCACTGATTAAATTCGTTAAAAAGAGTTAACAAAACTGAATTTAATTACTAAATAAAAAACCCAAACGCGTATAAAGGTCAATAAATTTAAAAAAGAGGTTTTTTTTTTTTTTTCTTTTTTACAATATACAATTATTGTAATGTAATTCAGGCAACACAGGAGATGTGTTCATGTGTAAGGAGGACGGGGAGACGGGGGGGGAGCTTCACTGATTAAATTCGTTAAAAAGATTTAAAACTGAATTTAGTTACTAAATAAAAAACCCAAACGCGTACAAAAGTCAATAAATTTAAAAAAGAGGTTTTTTTTTTTTTTTACAATATACAATTATTGTAATGTAATTCAGGCAACACAGGA
>OZ005657.1:143981798-144010216 GCA_963930645.1 Salticus scenicus
GACGCTAGTATCGGTCAGTTACGTTAAGGAGAAACATGTATCTCTCCCCTCTTTATTCACCCTTCTCTCCCTACGGAATGGGTCACTGCTTTGGCAGCATGCCAAAAGCAACATTTGAAAACTTGTCGAGCAGTAACTTATAGTGTACTTAATAACTGATACTTAGCCTTGTGAAGGCCGACTCTCAAGATTTATTTTACTTGTTAACTACGAGTTCATGTAAGGCTTATCACCTACTTTCACTGTGAACCCATATTTAATCAAGATTACGATTAATTGTATTTTAAAAATAAATAAGTGTATGTTCAAGTTGTGATAGTCTCAATTTAACGCTACCTGAAGTGGAAACGTCACAATATATATATATATATATATATAAACAGATATTGCTGAATGAAAATTGATTTTCATACTTTAGCACTAACAGAATAGGAACATAGGGAAAAAAAAAAAAAGATTATATTACGAAAAATTTAGTCAGTCTGGACTTCTGAGGGTAGTGCACAGTTTGATTTTGATCGAAAATGACGATATACTTTTACGAGTTTTGCTACTTTGTTAACCCCTAAACGATTGCGTAGCTTACTTCAAACTAATCCAAAAGTTGTGGAAAATCTCTAACAACACTCCAGCAACTATTCAACCAAAACACAATAAGGAAAAGGTAAACAACATATCACATTATGATGCAAAACACTTATTTTAACTTGGAGTAACATAGTCTAAGTTAAAACATATGAAATACATAGAAAACTAGAAAATTAAACCAGATTAATTAAAAATTAATCAAAAATTATTTATTGTTTATATTAACTGAAAGTGAATTCGTCGTTGTTTTCGTCTTCAAAAATTTTTAATTTGAAAGTTTGATAATTTTAAATCTTTACATAATATAAATTTTTTATATATGCACACACAAACGATTTAAAAGTTTAAAAAATGCCCTAAATATATTAATTTTGTCATAAACATATGATCTAAACAAACAAAATGATCTAAAAGTGCAAAATTCTTCTAAAAGCACAATGTCATGAAAATTCATATATATACACCACTTTTTTCTAGAATAAATAAATGGTCAGTTTCTAGATCCCTAAACTAGAAATATAAGAATTGGGTCATAAACTAAGATAATAGTTGCTAAAACTCGCCTCTTGGGCTCACATTTATTGGCAGAGATTTTTAGATAAGTTTGATCGCGATAATATAGGCCAACTCTCTATAATTCTAATAGAGGTTTTTAGAACTCGCTTTCAAAGGGGAATAGAATTTATAAGGATGACATTAAACTATTTTTATTAGAGCCACAATCTAGATGTCAGTTACAGAATTTTTTCTCAGTGTGGTGTGGCAATGACAGTAATTATAATAATCTAATAATAATAATTATTATTATTATCATTTTTGTATCTGTAGTAAAAGTAATTAAATTTACAGTAAATTAAAAAAAAACCCACTTTATAAAATAGTGGATTTTGTCAAGTGGGCCCGCCCGAGAAATCACAGGCGAGTTTTATCGGTCTCAGCCGGGGCCTTCGGAGAAGTCGCCGTTTCTCCCTTCTTGGAAAAGGAAGAAACGATGACTTCTCCGAAGGCCCCGTCTCAGCCCGCTTGGGCGAACCCTTGTGGGCAGGGCCTGATTACCCAAAAGGCTCAGGAAGCACAAGCTTCCCCTCTAAAATTTAAGAGGGGGCCCCAAAATGATTAAAAGCAGGTTCTTGGATTTTCTGTTTCATATTTTCACCCTCAGATTGAATTTTTTCTGAGAAAGTTCGCCTAAAGCAAGGTAAAATACTCACTATTTTGGGAAAAATCTGTTATTTAGCCTCAAAAATCTGAATGTTCTTAATTAATAAGTTATACGATTTTAATGTTGTGTGTAGAAACCACCCAGGTATATGAATGAAAAAAAAAAAATTCCGAAATGAAAGGGGGGCCCAGAAATTATACTGAGCTTCCCCTAGCTTCAAAGCTTAATCGGGCCCTGCTTGTGGGAAGTACTTTGAATAAATTTCAAAGCATTACCCACCTTGATAAATATGTATCTTTAAAATTTGGAGGTTCAATAGCCTAGAAATTCTGAATTATGATTAATTAAACTGAATTAACATAGAACCTGAACCCCACCGTTCTCTGTCTTAATATTATAGAATGCTTAAAAAACGTTAGTAGTATCAAAATTTTTCTTTTTTGTTTTTAATGCTGTTTAAAAATATTCCTTGATCATTTTCCAGGAAATTTTTTTTTCTTCTTTATGTACTACTTAATTTTTAAAACATGTAAAACTGTATATTTTCATTGTAAGAGTCCAATTTATGTATTATACTCGTGCATTGCAAATTGCCATTGTTTTAGACAATTTGCAATTGTTGTACATTTTGCACGCCAATTTTTCGTTGCTGTAAATATTTTCAGATATATTTTTGTACATTTGTTAGCCAAATTTTCAATACTATAGATGTTTTCAGAAACATTCTTGTAAGTTTTTGAGCTAAATACTCTTAAAGCAAAATTTTAATTATTTTAAATCCTCATAAATGTTCAATTTTAAGGCATTGAAATAGGATGGTGTTTTTCATCCGGTACTAGCTACTAGTTGTTTATTCCTCTTTTTTTGCCCAGACGAACTTCTGATCATAAAATATTATATTTTTTCCTGATCATAAAATGTAGCATAAAAATATAATGATCTAATTACAATATATCAAAATAAACTCTTTTCATTTGTGAATTAAATACTAACATTTCTGTAAATAAATCTTGTTCATTTTTGTTTTAAATGTTGTTGGTTGTCTTTTTGTCTTTCTTTTAATCACAAAAAAAAAAAAAAAAAAAAAAAAATCAAAGAAATGTCTATCCAATTAAAATAGTTTTTATAAAGTTGTTTTTATGTTTATTCATTGTACTATACATTTTTATAAATCAAAATAATAAATTAATATTAAATTTATCTCCATGACAATGTAATTATGCTTGTGCATTAGTACAATTCTTCAGATGGTAGAGTTTTCAACTGAGTATCAAACATACAACACTGACAAGTAAGGATTTGGTTTCACGATTTATGTTTGCGCTTTTTGTGCTGGATGTTGCTCTTATGCTTACATATTTAATAAGTTTTTAAATGTATTCATAATAATAATAAAAAAAAAAAGGATAAAACTGAAAAAACAGAAATCATCTAACTGCTTTCTCAAGGGAAAATTAACTTGAAATGTTAATTTAAGTCTGAATTCAAAATAATTACAGCAAATAATGATGCATTTGATTTCCAAGATATAGTAATAATACTTCATTGTCGACGAACAAGAAATAAAATGTAAATCATGAACTTGAGCATGAAAAAACAACTCAATTATTTTTCTTTTGTGGAAAGAGCTCGCCAATACCTTTAAAACGAATGGTTGAACCATCGATCTGCGATAATTTAAAATAAAGTTACCCAATTTTTTCATTTTTAACACATTTTTTTTTTTTTTTTTTTTTAAATGTAATATTGAGAATAAATTCAACTTTTTTTTTGGATTTTTAGTGTTATATTACTTCTCTAATATGGAAATCGTCTGCATTATCATAAAAGATAATTTGTTTAAATATTAATTTTAATAAATTATTTTTTAAAAACCGAATTAAATTCTGTGTAAATGTAGGTGCATTAATGAAACGGGGGGTTGAGGGGGGCGGTAGTCCCCCTCACACAGAACTAATTGTTATCTCTTCCGAAGCATAATTTGAATTGTTTTACATAGGTTTTCATAAAAGCACTCGTTATCTTACCTCTTAATCTCCAACCTGTATTTATAGTATTAAATTTCAGGATAAGAGAAAGTCGTGTGAGTGACACACCAGATTATTATAATTATTAATGAAATAAAACCTCTTTTCCACTTTTGTAATATATATATATATATATATATATATATATATATACTATACACTGGAGCATGAAACTAATTACAGTCGGTAACAAAAGTGTCCGAACACTAGCAAAAATTCCAATGTAGAAAAAGTACACTTCATACGGTTTTGTTAAATAAATCCTTGTCGAATCCTGTTCTTAGCCAGTGTAAGAACATGATTCGATAGGGATTTATTTAACAAAACCGTATGAAGTGTACTTTTTTTACATAGGAATTTTTGGTAGTGTTCGGACACTTTTGTTACCGACTGTACTTGAAATTTTAAATATGAAAGTATAGATTTTGGTAAAATTTTCAATTTGTGCACGTGAAATATTTTCTTTATTTTCAAAGATGTAAAAAGTATCCCAAGCACATAGTATAAAATAGGTGCATAGTCATAAATTCAAACAGAAAACTTTTTGAATGCGCTTTAAAATATTAATATAGGCAACGTATTTCGAAACAACAAAATATTCCTTCATTAGGAAAGAAATGCCTTTTACCTTCAGGTAAAATACGAAGTATGATTTCCTATGCTTCTTTATAGAATAGTACGCATTTCTTGCCTGATGAAATAAGACTTTTCTTCTCAAAACACGTGCTTTTATTATTCATACATAATGCAGAAATTTTTCAATAGAGTTCAGTTTTGTAAAGTTAATTTCAGATATGTCAAACGCAATCGAAAGTTGTAAGACTTTAGTATTTATGAACACAGAATAAATATATTTTTAAAATCTTCATTTGATATTTAGCAAAAATAGGGAATACTTTTTTGTTGATTAAACAATTAACATTAATAAACGCCAGTGTATAAGTTAACCAACTTTAAGAACTGGATGGCTTGTGAAAATTAAATACGTAAGTAAAATTCCAGATATAATTATTTTCCTAAATTCCTATAAAGCTAAAATAATAAAAACAAAATTTTTTATACTCCACCCTTCACTTCAATCAATAAAAAATATATGCCTATTTATGATGTAATATAATTGTAGAATGCAAGAGAAACAAATGAACAGTTACCAAAATTATCTATAAATTTAAAAATATATATTCAGGATTCAAATGAAATATGAATTAATCCGTAGTACTCATACTTTAATCATTAAACAATTACATATGGAAATGAAACTTTATATAAAGCAATATATATTGAAAAGTTAATGAGCTTTTCTGGGAGCCTGTATGATTTGATCATACATGACAAATATGAAACAAGTATAACATAAATAAATAAATGATAACTAGAAGAAGGAGCAGAGGCCTCTATGGCTATATATATGTATATGTAATATATAAAGAAAGAAAAAAAATTATTGTACTTCATTTATTTCTTTATTTTTGATGCTATGTATTTCATACTGCAAAGATATTTCAATTGAAGTATATTGTAACAATTTTATTACAAATTATTAACACTACTATATAACATTTAAGGATTTAAATAACAATTTTATCTTTAATATGAGAGCTATAACTGTAATTAATAAATAACAAGTTTAAATTATCATCACAATAATTGTATTTTTTAACAAGTTGAGTTATTGATGAAGGTGTTTAAGATAATAGTTAAATTATTATATCAAATTAAAATTCATTCTAACGAGTGTCTTTCAATAACATAATATGAAATGTTTTCTAATACAATTGTTGATTTCCTATAGTCTCTAATCTCATTTAACCCCACCCCCTCAAAAAAAAAAAAAAAAAAAAAAAAAAAAAAAAAAAATTCTGCATTATGGTCATAAATTTACTATGTAAATCATAACTTTAGTATTTTCCTCCAAGGTTGCGTTACTGACACGTATCTGCAAACAATTAATGAAGCATGCGTTTTAACACCTAGCACCTCAGTATTCCATCCTACATACAAATTTTTTGAGTTTGCAAAGATGCTGTTTCAATACTGATAATGAGACTCTGGCGAATTTCGAAAAGTCTATATATTATTTCTTTTCTTTTTATGTATATTTTAATGTATGATTGTCTCATAATAAAATAGTTTTTATTTTTCTCTATATATTAAAAAAAAGTTACTGTCAAAAAGTTACGTCAATTTTTTTTTTTTTTCTGCGACAGTATCTTCTAACGGAGGGCAGGGTCCTTCGCGTCATGAGAGGTATCAATGTGTTCCGAATACTCCAAGGTAGACATTTCAGCCGCTGAGAAATTTCTATCATTTTAATAAGGAAAGGGCATGTTTACAAACAAACGCTCCGTGAATCAATCTTTGCCACTCTCGAGTGTCAAAAGACCAATCTCTATTGGTGGAAATACCAATGTTTTGCCACTTTACCTATAATTTGACTGCAAGTGACGTCACGTGCCCTTTCCATATTAAAGAAGTTATTAACTAAAAACGATCAGTTTATGAAGGTACTCTATTTGCCATTTTGAAAAAAGTTTATCCCAGTGACGTTGTTCTTCTGGCATGAAGTCATTTTACACGAGAAAATTAAAATATGATCCATGGTTGCACGTAGGTTGGTTGGATTTAACGTCGCAACAATACTGCGCTATGGGTAATTGGCGACGGTCTGGGACTCACCCCTAGAGATGTTCCGCAGACATGTCATCACAATTTTGAACCTTCATGGAGGGGATCCCTCTCCGCTTTGTTGATTCCCAGAGGTATAGTGGTACCGCGGAGGTATAGTGGTACTAGGGTACAGTGGTGTGGTGTTGTTTTTCATCAACACCTATACCCAGGTCCATGACTGTGCGGGCCGTGTAGAAGTTGCTAAAAAATCTGTAGAGAGAAAACTTCCTTTGCAGAAAAAGTAATCAGGCAGAATTAAACTAACTTGTATTTATTGAAAAAATTCACAAAAACAATCCTCTTCAAGCATGAATTACATCTTTTTGGAAGCACAGATGCATATACCAATCTCATACGGAAATTGAGACGGGGGGAGAGGAGGAACACAACAGAAAAGCGTCTTACTCTAACGACGTCAAAATCGCAAAGCTTCGCTAAATCTCTCAGCTTCCTAGAAGTTAAATTGCAACCCCAAAGATTGGCATCGTTGAAATGCAGCCAAAAGAATGCTAAACTGTTTCTTTGTTCTTCTAACATATTCATACTAAATTTTTGAATATAAAAAGTCGTTACAAATATTAAATCGATTTGACATTGAGAAGCCATGCCAAATGACCTTCAACTCTCAATGTACAAAGAAGGCGACGCTTAGACTGTAAAAACAACATTATAAATCTATTTTTAGAATTATAATGACCCTCTTGAAATAATAATAGGTTTTTAACGTAAACATACAAGGGTAATAAACATGAAATCAAATGATTATTTTATTTTATTAATAGCTGTATATGCTAGAAACAGGTTGATAACGACTTTTTAAATTACCCTCTGAAAATAAATAATTATGGCTAAATTGATTTAATCCATTCGGGGAAATGTATAAACATACTATTTTTCAAAAACCCTGATATAAAAATTGCTTTATTTTATTCCTAGAGCAATGTGTTTGTAACGATAAAAGAACAAAGAAATGAAAATTTTGATTTAAAAATAAAACGGGAAATTCTCTATAATTAATTAATTGAATTAGATAAATTTAAAAAGATTTATTTTATATAATCTATATTAATCCCTCCTTTTTGTTATATATTAAATTTGGATAAATAAATAAGCTTTTAAAGGACATATGTGTGAGAACACTCACACATATATCTCCCCTTCGACTAGTAAAAAAAAAAAAAAGCCCTCCTCGCCTCCTGTATAGAAATGCATACACAAACAATAATATTCAAAAGCACTTACCAAAGACGCACACTTAAAAATGATATTACATCATAAGTAAAAATTATATGAATGCTTAATATTGAACAAACAAAATATATATGAAATATAAACACTAATTCAAAAACACAAAATACACATATTTCAAAAATATCAGTAGAACCAAAAACTTTAAGAGAAAAATTTTGTCATGACACGCGCAAAAATGTGGCTTCTATAAATAAGTTCAAACTGCAGTTCTATATTGTTCATAGTCTTATTTCATATGCCACAAAAAATTTCAGCTGAAATGTTTTTCTATGAAAGAGTCTCTTTTTGATATACTTAGCAAACAATGCCACAGTAACAGTTACTAACGTTAGATTTTTACATTCAAAATACTAAATTTTCAGACTAATATGTATAGTGAAATAGAGAAAAAAATAATATAAATTACACATATGCATATATATTGTTGTAATACTAAAGGTTCCAGCATATTATTGTAATATTTATTTGTCTAACACCTTGGTTACACATATTGGTCAACGTTAAACAAAATTATGTACAAAAAATAAATAAATAAATAAATAAATAAATAAAAGTAAAGAAACAGAAAAGTTTTCGTGTATACCACACAGGAAAGATTTTAAAAAGGACGCCATTGGCAGTCAAAAAAAAAAAAATAATCTTCCCTTAATCCTTACAAAAAGTAAGTGTAATGATGTTAACTTAAGGCTAACATCCTAGCGGGACAGGGCGTGTTGAAAGACCTGCACTGTTAGGCACAGGCCTCCGTCCCCCAGCAGAGTCCACAGACCCCTGTAGGGACACCTCACGAAACCGATTAATTAAGTGTCATAAATGTTGAAAAATTAATGTCAACAAAAATATAAATTCTCATCACATATCCAATGTTGCTCTCCCGGGAGAAAATTTTGAACGAGACAACATATATCTAGGATAGGGTAATAAATAAGTAAAAAAAAACAAATTGACAAAATTTTGAGTGATGAGAGGGAGTGCCAAAATACTAAAAAAAATTTAGATTGGATATTGAACAAACCAAACACATGTTGTACACCAAAAATCAATTGGAAACTTATAAAATTTAGCTGTATGTATACTGTTAACACTATTATCATTAATAATTAATTTCCTATGAACTTAATCTGTATTCCAATGAAATATCTCTATTAAATATATTTCAAGTATCTTACTTTTGTTTAACCTTCACCCAATAAAAACAGATATAGTAAACATTAAATAAAAAAAATAACACCTTGATTACTAATTTAGAAATTCAAAATATGATCTACAAGCATTTATGTTATCATTAGAATCATTTTTTATATTTTTTTAGTTGTATCTTATTTATAAATATTATATATATTCAACAATACTGCAATGCAAGAAATAGTCTTTACATCAAAAGAAAAATATAAAAAAACAGTGGACCAGCCATCTAAAAATAAAAATAATAAAATAAATAAAGACGAGTTCCTGCACAGCAAACAAATACACTCCATTGGCCATTGGAAAATGCATTTGTGAAGCAAAATATATTCAAACTTTTTTTGTGAGAAAAATTAATTGCGATTTCTTAAGTTATAAGAATGTGTAGAATTATTGCCAATATTATGTGTTACATTGGAGTTGGGTTCAGTAAACAAATAATTACGTCGAGGAGGAGCAATAAGGAGTCTATCAATATGGACTCTGAAAGCTTTATTATCAGGTGCATGTAATTTCTTAATGGAAAAGGAAACTGGCGAATGTTTTTGTACAACAATAAATGGCCCAGAATACTTGGGTTTAAATTTATCTATTGATTTCAAGTATACAACATCATGGACAGCAACAGGCCTCAGTTTTGCACGTTTTTGAAAATTTTGATATCTTTTGTCTTGATTTTCTTTAATGTTAGAATATGCTTTGCTATAGATGTTATCTAAGTCGTGTAATAATTTATATATGTCTACATTTTTATCCAAAAATGGCTGATTTATAAATTGGTCAAATGTATCAAATATTAAAGACAGTTCCCTACCAAAATGAAGTAGGTTAGGTGAAAACAATGTGGATGAATGTGTTGAACCATTGTAAAGTGATTTATGTATAGCTAGTGAATTTTCAAAAGAATACCCCTCAGAAATCGAAGTGTTAATTGAGTACTTTATAGATTTATTTAACCTCTCGGAAATAGAGTTACTTTGAGGGTGAGCAACAGATGAATGTAAAATTTTTATGCCAAGTTTATCATTAAAAATATTATAAATAGTTGATGTAAACTGTTTGCCTAAATCTGATAATATTACTGATGGTCTACCAAATGTTGTAATGTAATTAAATAAACATTTAACTATTTTTGATGAAGAAGTGTCTTTTAATTGAAATAATTCAATGTGTCGCGAAAAATGGTCAATCACAGTCAAAACTGAATGTCCATCTATAAAAGGACTAACCAAGTCGACACTAATAGTATGCCCGGGATGTGTTGGAGTATAGGTGGGTTGTAGAGGAGCTGGTGGTGTGTTATGATGTTTATTTTGTAAACATAAAGTACACGAAGCAACAAAATTTAAAGTGTCTGTGTACATACCTTTCCAATAATATCTATTTGATAAAAATTCGTATGTTTTTGTCAACCCAAAGTGAGAAAGGTGTGAAATGGTTAAAACTTTAGATTTTAAAGAATGTGGTACAACAATGAGATATGAAAAAGTATTATTATGCAAATTTTGTTTCTTGTACATTAAAACTTTAGAATCTGGATGAATAAAAAAATTATCATTATTTTTTGAAAAACCTTTTCTCAAAATTTGCCTGTAAATAATTGACAATTTTGGATCATTCTTTTGCTCAGATATAAATGTATTATTTGAAATTTCCAAAAGGGGATCTTTATTTTGAGTATTACCAGAAACTAGAAAATTGTTGAATTGATTTTGTTGTACAGACTGAGTAGAAGTGGAAATTTGATTAATTGAATGTGTGTCATCTTGTACAATAGGAAGAGATTGAGAACTGAATATTAATTCTGGATTTGTTTTTAAATTTTGTTGATTATTTGAGAAGTCTGATCTTGATAAATAATCCGCTAAAACATTTGTAGGGCTAGGAATATGCTCAAATTCAAATGAGTATTCTGACAACTCTAACAGCCATTTAGTAGTTAAATCAGCAGGACTATTTGTTTTTCTATATGTTTTTAAAGGAGTACTGTCAGACAAAATGATAAACTTTCTATTGTATAAGTAATATTTGAAAGCAATTACAGATTTATAAATGGCCCTTAATTCAAGTTTGATAGCAGGATATCTTTTTTCAGACGGTTTAAGTGATTTAGAGAAAAAGGCGACAGGTAAAAATTGATTGTCATATTTCTGCATCAAAACTCCTGCAATAGAAATATTTGATGCATCAGTGTTGAGAAAGAAAGTCTTGTTCCAATCCGGTAATCTTACCATAGGTGAATTTAAAAATATATCTTGAAATTTCTTAAAAATATCCTGATGATGTTTATTCCAAACAAATTTTGTTTTCGGTTTACTCAATTCAATAAGTGGTTGAATTAATTTAGAAAAATTATTAATAAGAGACTTATAAAAGGTTACAACTCCTATAAAGCGTTTTAATTGTCTTTTTGTTGTAGGTGTAGGGAAAGAGTTTATTTTAATGATATTTGACTCAATTGGAGAAATTGAATTATTCTCTATGTGAAATCCCAAATAATTTACAGCACTCTTATGAAATGTACATTTACTAGGAGCTAAGGTTAAATTATATTTAATTAAAATCTTAAGAATTCTTTCAAGTTTAACACATGTCTCTTCAAAACTATTTGCACCAAATATTAAATCATCCTGATACGCGTAAATTCCATCTATATTAATTTCATCAATTAAAGAATCCATAAGTGCTTGGTACTGAGAAGCCGCGTTTTTAAGACCAAAACATAGTCTTTTAAATTTGAGACTGCCAAACATTGATGTGAAAGTAATTTTATCTTGTAAATGTTCCGGTAAATCAATTTGATGATACGCCTGTTGGAAATCAAGACAAGTGAAAAATTTATACGCAGATAGATCAGCTATTATATTTTGAATTTTAGGTAATGGATAAGAAGAACCTTGAATAATAGAATTTAACATTCTTAAATCTAACGCGAGGCGAAATTTCTGTTTACCAGATCCATCTTGTTTTTTCTTTACCAATAAAATTGGGCAAGCCCATTCTGAGCAGTTTCGCTCAATAATCCCAGCCTCTACCAATTGGTTAATTTGATCTCTAGCTTCCTGTTGTAAAGCCTGAGGAATGGGAAAGGGCAAAGTCTTAATTGGATAGTCACTTAAAAATTTTAAATCTGGTACTACCTTGTCAGTATGTCCAAGGGTTTTCATATTTTTAGAAAATGCTGCGAAATTACTTAATAAAATTTGTTTTAACTTTGTTGCATGAGCCCCATTGAGATGTTTAACATCAAAGTCCGTGGGTGTTAAATCTTGTTTTCTCATTTTTAATACATCACTAGAAGGTTGAATATAATTAATAAATTGTGAATCCTCTGAAATTTCAACATTATCATTTTGTTTTGAACCATAGTCTATAATTTGTTCGATTTCTTTAATTGTACCAATATTTGAATGTTTGTTTACATGCATACTTCTATTAGTGTTATTCTTAACATATAACTGAAATTTTACTCTATCACATTTACTATTGCAATTTTGTTTCTGGGAATGATCAATATTAACTATTGAATCCAAAAAAATTAATCTGGAAGAACTCTTTTTACTCTGAAATAAATAATCACCCGAAGAAACTTTGGGACAGTAAACCGTAATAGAAGATTCCTCTTTGGTTTGTAAAATAAGTTTTTGTCCCGTTTTAACTGATAGTTTCTTACATTGAGTATGCATATTAAGATTTTCTTCATGGTCGTTATATGTGTTTGTTATGGGAATACTCAGGTCTTTTATTTTTAACAAGGACCTCTGCATATCTAATATTACATGATATTGTTGAATAAAATCATAACCCAAAATAACCCTAAATGCTGAACCTTCAGGAATATCCACGATGAAGAATTTTTGTGAAAAAAACTGATTTTGAATTTTGAAAGTGGTTTGTATACAAGATGAAAACTGTACATTCGAGTTCACGGTTTTGATTGTCACATGGGAAGATAAATGTTTATATTTCAAACTATGTTTTAATTTATTAAATGTACTTTCAGCTAACAGACTAACAGAACTACCAGTGTCAAGAAGTGTGTTTACCTTTTGTTTATCTAGCAAAATTTTAATAAGAGGTAACTTTGGAGAATTTACATGGACATTAAAAATGTTCTCCCTTTTATCGTTATTTGTTTGAGTACATTTAGAATCAGAAATTTTCAAGATTTGTTGTGTCTGAGACGCAGTAGAATTCACCAATCTAACACTAGATAATTTGGGTAGATTAAAGTCATTATCAATGTCCAGAGAAAAATTTTGTGCTGATGCTCTATTCAATTCCTGAGATGTACTTGCATCAGCTAAACTACATCTCTGCGCTCGTTTAAATTACTTGCATTTTTACTATAATTATTTCTGTCATAATTTTTACCCCTAGTCTGATTTCTCTGCCATCTAAAGCACCTAGTAGCAACATGTCCTTTTTTATTGCACAATTGGCAAATAGGAGAAGAATGATATCTGTTCTTATTTTGATTACCCCTGAAATTTTGATTACCCCTGAAATTTTGATTTCTACTTTTATAATTATGTCTTAATTCACTTTGCCTATTATTGTTTCTTTGCCTATCTTGCACTGGGGATTCGTGTGTATGATTAACCTCATCAGATTTACTAGCGAATGACAGATTATTCATCCTATCTGTCAGTTCGACTAACTTTTCAGACAGTGTATTTATGACTGGGTTATTTAAACTCATTTGTAATAATGTTTCATTAGCATTAATGTCCTGTAATTTCTGTGCTCGGTTAACCGCCTCTTGATACTCAGAGATTCCCTCTTCTTGAATCTTAACTCTAATATTTGAGGGAATGGTTGAAATAAATTTAGTAAATTTAATGGAATTTAAAGCATTAGCATCATTAATCTGAGAATATACTACATCGGCCAAAAAATTTAATCTGTGGGAAAAATTTCTAATAGATTCTTGTGGTAAGAGTATTAAATTGTTAAATTCCACAAGAGCCTGAGTACTGCTCATTGGAGCAAAAAAATTTTTGAATTCATCCTTTATAAATTTTAAATCTGTAGATTTATATAATAAAGGAGATTGAGTCATGAACTTTAATGCAGGGCCGGTTAATTTTCCTTTTAAAATTGCCACTGCCTCTTCTGAATTTAGTCTATTTAATTTAGCATAAGACTCAATTTGGTCAAAAAAGAACTCAAGGATGAGTCCCCATCAAAATTTAAAATGTTAATATTAATGTTCTTTTTAGTGGCCATCTTAATTATTTATGTTGGGTCAAATAAATACTAATATATCTCAGAAATACTCGAGTAAAAAAATAATGTATTGTATTAAAATTAATGAGCACAAAAATTACGCATCTTTCCTTTAGATGCTTACGGCAACTGCATATGATAAAATACCTCATTAAAAATATCAAAAAGTATATATATATATCTTAAAATATTCGAAAAAATAAAAATAAATTATAAGGAATTGTAGAAATTTGCAACAGTAATTGTAATAAATCACTTAAAAATAAATCACAATATGCAAATAAAAGTATTAATCATCATGAAAGAAAAAAAATATATATATATGAAATATCCCCACGAAATACTGTGAAATTTATCAAAAATATATATTTCAAAAAATTTCAAAATAATAAAAAAAATAAATCACATTAAGCTTTATAAGCAAAGAAAAATACCAATTATCATGAACAAAAAAAAAAAAATATATTTATATGAAATAAAATATCACATCAAAATACTATGTAAAATTTACCAAAAAGTATATTTCAAAAAAAATTCAAAATAGTAAAGGAAGATTTTTTTCTGACTCAAAGCTTCAATAAAATGTCAAAATCTAGCTCCTAAAAGACTTATATGCAAAATATAGGAAAATTAAAACTTACCACTTCCTGCATATAACTTGGCTAAAAAAAAAATTCTGTAAAAAAAATTTATCATTTAATTTTATTAATTTTTTTCAATTTATATTATTAATTTGCTCAAAAAATGGTTTATTTTTCTTCTATTTTCCTTCCTCTCTCTTCCGATTTACTTGAATATCCCCCCCCCCCCCCAAAAAAAAAAAACTTTGCAATCACTGCACTTCACTGAATTTTCGACCGTGAATTGGAAAACAACTATTTCTGATCAAAAATTGATCATGATCCTCTGAACAAAAACACATGATTCGCAAACGCGAAGTTGTCGATTATGTACAGGTGCGGGTGTCGAACGGTAAAAATGTTCTTGAGTAACCTGTGTAGATGATTCTCATGCCTCCTTGGCAATATAGATGAAGAAAAACCCTTGACCAGTCCAATTTCAGGCCCCCCTCACGGCCGCTAAGTTCCATCTGAAGAGTTGAATGATCAATACACCCATATCCGAAGAGAGCTTTCACTTGAAGTTACACGCAGGAAAAATGTTTCTTGACCATTGATATTTTCGGGCTGCTCACAGCCACTAATTCAAGCAAGCATTTGTTCGTAACAACAAGCAAGTTCAATGCACGTAAAAGGAGAAGATTCATCCACCAAAATTTATAGAGTCAATATTTTCCTTGTCCATGACTCTTAAAAAAAGGTCTTTTTGGGCATGAAAATCTTAATAAAATGTTCGATGCATTCCTTTCCTTCCTCTCCCCCGCGTCACAAAGTCCGAGGAGAACCAGGAGGCACCAAAGTCTTGTGGTGTTGTTTTTCATCAACACCTATACCCAGGTCCATGACTGTGCGGGCCGTGTAGAAGTTGCTAAAAAATCTGTAGAGAGAAAACTTCCTTTGCAGAAAAAGTAATCAGGCAGAATTAAACTAACTTGTATTTATTGAAAAAATTCACAAAAACAATCCTCTTCAAGTATGAATTACATCTTTTTGGAAGCACAGATGCATATACCAATCTCATACGGAAATTGAGACGGGGGGAGAGGAGGAACACAACAGAAAAACGTCTTACTCTAACGACATCAAAATCGCAAAGCTTCGCTAAATCTCTCAGCTTCCTAGAAGTTAAATTGCAACCCCAAAGATTGGCATCGTTGAAATGCAGCCAAAAGAATGCCAAACTGTTTCTTTGTTCTTCTAACATATTCATACTAAATTTTTGAATATAAAAAGTCGTTACAAATATTAAATCGATTTGACATTGAGAAGCCATGCCAAATGACCTTCAACTCTCAATGTACAAAGAAGGCGACGCTTAGACTGTAAAAACAACATTATAAATCTATTTTTAGAATTATAATGACCCTCTTGAAATAATAATAGGTTTTTAACGTAAACATACAAGGGTAATAAACATGAAATCAAATGATTATTTTATTTTATTAATAGCTGTATATGCTAGAAACAGGTTGATAACGACTTTTTAAATTACCCTCTGAAAATAAATAATTATGGCTAAATTGATTTAATCCATTCGGGGAAATGTATAAACATACTATTTTTCAAAAACCCTGATATAAAAATTGCTTTATTTTATTCCTAGAGCAATGTGTTTGTAACGATAAAAGAACAAAGAAATGAAAATTTTGATTTAAAAATAAAACGGGAAATTCTCTATAATTAATTAATTGAATTTGATAAATTTAAAAAGATTTATTTTATATAATCTATATTAATCCCTCCTTTTTGTTATATATTAAATTTGGATAAATAAATAAGCTTTTAAAGGACATATGTGTGAGAGCACTCACACAAGTGGTACCAGAGATACAGTGGTACTATACTCGGGGCAAACCTAACTTGAGCACACTGTGAATGCTACAGGAGCCAGTTTACTCCCTTTTCCCTGTATTCATACAAATAAGAGGTAGTAGGGATACTAGATTTGGCTGTTTATCCTTACTTTTTGTGGGGGGAAATTGCGCATTGTGTTTAAGTTATTCAAAAATTATTATTGAAAGAATTGGTGTTGAATTAAAAGAAAAGAAAAGAATTACATGTTGAAAAAAACGTTAAAATATTATTTCAAAGAATAGTATGTGTGTGCGTTTATATAAATACAGATACAATACTGAATGGACTCAAAATAACTTAATACAATTTTTTAAACTTATAAATTTACAATCATAATTTAATCTATCAAAATATTAATTTAATTTTTATATATTTTCAGAAATCTGAATTTAATGAAAAGATTTTCTACTAATATTATTGTAAATAATAATAATAATAATAATAAATAAATAAATAAAAAGCATTCATTTAGTATTACACGTGTTTTAAATTGCATGCATATAGCTACATTTAATGTTTTTGAAACAACTCTCATTAAAATTTAGAATATATTTATGATGTCAGTTCATCTCTCTAGCATTCAGTACATGTTTTACAATGCCTTGAAATTTATATATGTTGCTTATGTCTACTGTGGCATGATTTCTATTGAAAACAATGCGATTATAATTATTGCCCTGTTAACAAGTTTTCACTAAAGGATTCGGGTACATTATGGTCGATAAGTTGTATTTTTAAAGCCATTTTTAATTTTTTTATGTATCACAAAGCATAATGAAAGTAACATACATTATTTAGATGCAAAAAGCATGTTTCTCATTGAGTATAGCATGTTTAGTATTAATGACTGGTTTACAGGGCTATGCAAAAATATTCAGATGCGTCAGATGCGCGATTTTATTTATAACCCAGTTAAAAACAAAATGTCTCTAACAATATTTTAAATGATATCCATCCCCCCCCCCCTATGTAACTTTTTCTTTTTTTTAGAATATTATATAATGCGTATGCAATTCCAAACAATTTTCAGGGCTACAAAAAGTATTTTGTGATTTCTTTTTAAAAAGAAACAAATTTTAAGGTGCTATCACTTTGGTAAAATACATTGAAGGTGAACTAATTTTTAATGGAAAAATGAAGTTGGAAAAGCTATATAATGCAGTAAAACCTCTTTGAAAGTCCACCTCTATTTATGAGCCAGCTTTTTCCAGTCCCCAATTTTTTCAAGAAGACTTAATACTAATTTACCTCTATTACAGGAGGGAAGAGGTACACACTTTGGTAGATTTCACAGTGGCCTAAATGGCCTAGCCTGTATTCACGCGAGTTTCGAAAAAATCCGCAAGAATCACCGAATGGCTAAACCGACGATTGTGAATTTTGAACTAGGCACCTTTTATCTACTAGCTTTGAGAGCAGAATGAATTATCTTTCTTTAACAGGTTGGTTGGTTGTAGGGATTGAATATGCTAGGGTCCTAGGCCTTTAGCTGGAATGACCTCCGTCTGAGTATTTCTAAGGGGTCCTAGCCCGTATTTACGCGAGTTTCGAAGAAAACAACGGAAAACTCCAAACGGGTAGGAGTGCGCAACCAAAAATCGAACCCGGCACTTCCCATGTTCCACCTTTTGAGCGCAGCACCGCTCGGCTGCTGGTGGGCTTTGTTTTACAGGTAACATTGTGTAATTTTCACTCCACTAAAATAAAACAATGTTATCAGTCATATTTTTGTTATCCATAAATGCATGGTTATAAGTCCATTATATTTTTTTATTTTACACTTTATTGTTATACAGATTTGTTTAATTTACTCGAAATTTTTTTATACAAGAATAATAATAATAAAGTTTTAACTCTCTAACCACTCAATATTATATGAGTTATTTTTTTTTACGCTAAAATAATTATTTTTTATAAAAAGGAAACAAAAAAGGAAACTGGAATTTGCAGAAGATGTGAAATTTAGCAAATGATATATCTATTTTCCCAAGAGAAAAAAATATTGCGTAAAATTTGAATTTTTTTGTATTAAAATTTTTGGTGAAATCAGAAATGTAGTCCAGGTAAATTGATTGAAAAAGAATAAAGTACAAATAGGAGTAGATTAAATAATGAATGATCGATTTAGTGTTTAAATCTACACATATACACACACACAAAAAAAAAAAAAAAAAAAAAAAGAAAGAAAGAGAAAAAAAAGAGAAAAAGAGGGAAAAGGTTTCAGAACTTCGTTACTTTAAAGTATTATTTTTCAACAAATAGGCAATTTTTCAGTGAAAAATGAATGACTGTGGTATGGCCAAATAACTATACGAGTGCCAAGTTATGGATGGAATGCCTTTTAAGAGAGTGGGAAGGGAGGGATTCCAGGATACCTAGCCCGTATTTAAATGGGTTTTGGAGAAAACTACGAAACACACTGATCAGCTAGGCTGCCGAGTACGAACTGGGTTCGAACCCGGTACCGCCCCTCTCCCAGTTTTAAAAGAACCTTTCAATTCCTGGCGGAGAGAAAAATGAATGAGGGAAATGGAGGAGGGCGATTAAAAAAAAAAAAAAAAAAAAAAGTACTGTGTTAAGGATTTTTTAAAATTTTAGTATCTAGAGTTGAAAATTGAAACTTATGGCTTTACTTATGAAATCTTAAAAAGGCTTAATATTTATTTATTTCATTTATTTTTAATATATTTAATTTTACTCATTATCATTATTATTATTATTATTTTATTGTTGTTTAAGGGAGGGGTAACTAAAAAGACAATTGAGTAATTTGTGTTCTAAATTCTTAGTATAATTAATCTTTCTATCTTTTAATTTTTAGTCTTTCACAAGGCTTTGTCCTCGAAAGGACTTATTTTTTAGTTTTGAAAAGAACTTTTTTTTTGTTAGTTCTGAAAAGAACTTTTTTATGTTAGTTCTGAAAAGAACTTTTTTATGTTAGTTCTGAAAAGAACATTTTTTAGCCTTGAAAAAAATATTCTTATTCGTCTAATGGCTCGATTCCACTAAGGCTATCATCATTATCCGTTGACTGCTCAGAGTCACCCGAAGAACTATCAATATTAAAACTCATGGTTTCAACAATCTGTTCTTCCAAACCATCTAATAACCACATTCTTTTTTCTTCTTCAATTACGTGTTTCACGCAATTACTCCAAGAAGATGATGCTTTTTCTATTCCTTCTTCTGTAAGCTTTTCAACGTCATCTATCTTGAATGTACGATTTTCTGAGGAAACATGTCCTTTTACTTGACTCCATATCAGCTCAATTGGATTTAATTCGCAATGATATGGAGGGAGTCGAAGAATCGTATGGCCATACTGAGAAGCTATTCTGTCGATTCTGTAAGCTTCATAGTTTTTTTTATTATCGTTAACAAGTTTAAGTAATTCGACTTTTAACATGTCTTGAGTCCAATGGATGTTTTTCTCTGTCAGCCATGCTTGTATATCTTCTTTTTTTTGTGGATTTTGTGGGAATTTTTTCAACATGTACTGAGTGATAGGGAGCATTATCCATAATAATTACACTATTTGATTGTACATGAGGGAGAAATTTATTAATAAACCACTCTTCGTAATGGGTACCGTTCATTTCATAATGATAATCCCCACTTTTTTTAGACTTGAAAAGTTCAAGTGCCCCGTTAACAAATCCATCTTCACTCCCGGCATGGATAATAATTAATCGGCTTCCTTTGCCGGTTGGGGCTTTTAATCCAGTTGAGAGACCACTTAAAAAGGCTTGTTTCTTGGATTTTATAGTGGAATCTTGCCATACGATTTCTTTTGTATGCCCGATATTTACCCATGTTTCGTCAGTATAATATATTTTTCTTCCTCCAGAACGGTATCATCGGATATTTCTTAAATATTCATGCCGCCACTGTTGAATATCTTCACGTTCCAAAAGCATTGATAAACGCTTTCGTTTTTGAAAAACGAAGTCCAAATCAATGGCGGATCCAGAAGTTGACTTTTGAGGGGGGGGCTAAGATTTTTCAAAATGTTATTCTAGACCAATGAAAAATTTACAATTGCAATATTCAATAGTGAATGTCAATGTTTTCCCCCCCCTTAAATCCGCCACTGGCCCAAATCATGAAGAATATTTCTTACGGTCCTAATACTGAAATTTGGGAGATCATCATCTTCATTTATTACGTGCATTATTTTTAAGGCCGTGGGTATTTCATTTTTGAAGAAAAAAGAATGCACTTTTCTTCGAATAGCTGTTTTTGTAAAGTCATCATATCTCTGCATCCTTGTACTTGTATTAACTTTCAAAGGACGTTTCTTTCCTGGAGTCGAAAGTTTCCCACTCGTCTTTTTTTCAGCTTTTATTCTGTTTATAGATGATCGGGAAATTCCTGTCAATTCAGAACACATCTCAGTAATTTCATTTTCCGATTTCAAGGGATTTTGTTCTTTGAGTTTAATAAAAACGTTTAAGATGATAACCTTAGCAGAACTTTGCAAAGCTTTCCCCTTTCTCTGAGGTTGAAAAGTAAACGGGGATCCAACTGAAGGAGATGCCATTGAAACGATAAGATAAGAACAGAGAAGAAAGAGGGTAAAAGAAAAGCAAGCGTCAATTCCGGAGTCCGAGAAAAGAATGACCCCACGAAAAATTCCAGGGTTTGAGGGTTGCCGGAATTTCGCTCTTCTGAGTAAATCGCCAAACAAAGGAAGCTTTTGACTGGATAAGTAGACAGTGACGTATAACTTATTATTTTCAAAAAGAATTCCTTAATCATTAAAATATACATTTTAAGCTGAGTATATAGATTTATTTAATATTACTGAATCTAATACGGATATTTAATGTTAAATTAAGTATACTTTTAATAACATAAATAAGTATTTTAAAGGAACTATATATCACTTGCGGAATCACACAGGCTCAGCCTTTGACAGTGTGCTCAAGTTAGGTTTGCCCCGAGTATAGGGTACCGTAAGACTCCTATAACCCGAGCTGGCTCACAGCTGATCATTGTTGCCCAGCGGAAATATAGCTTGGCGACGTTTAGTTGCAGACGTATTACTCGGCGTCTTTATCGCCTAAAATGGTGAGTTTGCCTAAACAGAAGAGCGTTGTTATTATTTGTATTTGATAAGTTTGGCGGTAAAATTTGGCGAAATTTTCTTATAACCCTTGTAAAAAGTAGGCATCACTCTTGCTGTTAAATTAGTTAATTTTAGATATTTATACACGTTGAAAAGTAGTGTAGGTTGTAAAATACAACAGTTAGATAATCAAACAGCAATAAAAACAAATAATTGATACAAAAAATGCAAGAAAACATATCATAATTACACTTCATATTTGTGATTGAAAGCTAAGCGTACAATTTTCTTTTGGACATTTAATAGCCCATTTTTTTTCGCCTTTCTTCATCTGTTGGAAATCTAAACGTTCTAAAAGCAGTTCTGGTATGATTTGAGCAATTTTCGGCTGCAAAACCTCCATTTTATGTGATTTGATAACACTTGAAATTCGGACCGCGTGGGCAACAATCGCTGAGTGGGAAACAAAATGCCTGATGAGCCAGCCTGTATTGGAGGAGCTCTAGGGTACCGCGGCCCGGAACCATGGATGTAAAAAAATCAAAGAAAATAAATATCAACTTTTTATCTCTACTTTTAGAAAATTATTCTTCTTACACGCGAAAATTAAAATATGATCCATGGTTGTAGGTAGGAAGATAATTAGGTAGGTTGTGATCGACGTCGCACCATTGCTGCGCTATGGATAATTGGCGACGGTCTGGGACGCACCCCTACGGATGTTCCGGAGACATGCCACCACAGTTTTGATGGTTACACGAAGGGCTCTCCAGCTTCGGTGGCCCCCAGAGGTATAATTTTGATGGGAAAACGGAGGATATTGCGACCACGACATATTTTACGTGCACCAGCCACCATTAGTGCACATGACGGTCTTTGGTCGGCTCGAGAACCGAAACCACAATCTTCCAATTACGATTTCGGCGCTCTACCGACTGGGGAATCGTGATACGGATTTAAGGTTGTAAAAAAGAAATAAAAAGGGTCATATACTAAAGCTGTAATGCAAAAGGGTCTAGATATTATGATTTTCTTTCTGTTAAAAAATATATACATAAATATTATATATTTCAATTTGACATTGAATATGAGGATTTCCATAATAATTTTATGCTTTTGTCTTGTAATATGCACTATTAATATTCCTTTTCAGTAAAAGAAAGCAGCGAATAGCGGGCAGAGTTCTGCATGTGTTAGTAAGTAAAGTGAGTCGGGGAGGAGGCGAAGCCTCCTTCGGGGGTTGGTGAGCGGAGCGAGCAGGGGGCAGAGCCCCCTAGTAATGTATATGATTGTGACGGTGTGATGTCCGTGTATATTAGTGATTTTCTGTAAAATCTAACGTCCTTCCCTCTTCCCTTTTGTTTAAATGAACTTAAAGCATAATTTTTAGATTGCGATATTAGTTGCTACAGATATTCTTTTTTCCAAAGATTTTTGTACTTTTTTTTTTTTTTATTTTTAATATTAATAATTAATTTTTAAACAAAAGATAACTTAAAAAGAAAAAAAAAAAAAAAAAAAAAAAAAAAAAAGTGCGAACCAAATTAAAATTTTGTATAAAATTTACGTATATTTTATTGACTCTCGATTTAAGTATTTCAAATTATGGAAACAATTATTTTCAAAGGTTTCATTTTACAGATCATCTTAAAAGTTCTATTATATATAGTGCTTGACAACTGTTTCTTCCTAATTTGTATTAAAAATTCGAAAATAATAAGTCCATACTTGCTATATCTTACACACACACACACATATGTATATGATTTCATTTGTCATACAAGAAAATGTGTCTGAAAGGTATTAAAAAGAGGATTTTTTCATTTATGAAGACAACAGAAGTACTTTTCCAGTTTTTATTATTATTATTATTTCCCGTGACCTCTTTTTCAGAATTACATTTTTCCCACGAGACTTTTTTTTTTTTTTTTTTAGTGTATATTTTTCCTGGTGACTTTTTTTTTTAGGTTCCCTTGTGTCCGTATCTCAAAAACGGCTCTAACTGTTGCTACATAAACTACTTAAGTTCATATATATATACATATATATATATATATATATATATATATATATATGTATATATACATATAGGTTTATTGTATAAATAGATGAGTTTGAAGTCTTGCAAATACGTTCCGTAAAAAACTTTTTTTTTTTTTTTCAAAATTTGCCATATTTACTCCCTATTAGATATTCTTTCACATTTAATTGTTATTTTTCGGTCAACAATGGAGTTTGCAAGTTTTGGTCGGTATTTCCAAAACGTCTCTAACGATTATTTTGAAAATTGCTATAAACCCCTTTCAATGTAAAAAAATGTCCTCTTTGCTGCCAGAAATTCTCTGTGATTTGAGAAATTACGCGTAATTTATGAAAAAACTACATTGTCAGAACGTATTTTCTCAAATTACAGAGAATTTCTGGCAGCATAGAGGACATATTTTTTTAACAGCGTTGTTTACAGTGTTTTTTACAGTTATGTATCACGTGATTATTACAGGAATATTAATAATCATGCCCATTAGGTAGGTCCGTTTCAGATCTCGGAAACTGGTGTATAAAAAAACGGTTTCACCGATTTGTTATTTATTTATCTATTTATTTTAATTGCTGAATTATGTAAACTTTGTTTCATATATATTTACACGTGTGCCAGTTTTATCTTACAGGAAACTTGCTAGGTTCATTTGTTAGGTCAATTTCATACGTTCTGACTACAATATATCGAAAAATGTGCATATAATTCGTAGGGAAAAAAAAGTCGTGTGATTTTACACACCAAATTTCCATTATTCTTTCTTTCTCTTCTTTAAAAGCTTATACGGTGAATAATAATAATTTATGTAAAATTATTATAAAATATCTCATGAAACTTTTAATTATTTTTTAATCTGTTTCTCATATCATCTCATTTTGTGGAAAAATAATTACTGCAGACTCATGTTTTCTTTCTTTTCTTTATTTTTTTTCTGTCATTCTTTAGATAAATTCTCATTCTTTTGTGGAAATCGGTGAAAAATTGTATCTTTCCTTTTTTTTTTTTATGATGATACGTATTACTAAACATAGTAACAACACAAGATATCATTAATTTATAATTTAAGTTATTGAAGAAACACTTGAGAATCTAAGCAGAATAAATTCTATAAGTGTGTATTTTTCCACGATGAGAAAAAAGACTGTCTAAATTATTTATTTCAATAAATTGATTTATCTTTTGCATCATGCTATCCAAAACATAGTATCATAGTGTCCAACTAAGTGAAAATTTGCTCAAAGAGGTAGTGTGACGTAAAGAAAACATTTACACAAATTTTACTTGCAGTTTTGGATAGCGTGACGCAAAAGATAAATCAATTTATTGAAATAAATAATTTTACTTTATAATGCTAACTCAGTAAAAGTATAATTATTTGACAGTATATTTGAAAATTAAAAGCACTGTTTAAATGTGTAAATATACTTTATTAGACAAAAAAAAAGTAATTTTAATGGAATCTAAAAACAAATCTTTTAAAATAACACCGAGGCGCCACTGGAATTTTTATATCATTCCTTTTAAAACTGTTATTTTGAATTTGAAATGTGAATGAAAAAGCATCAGTGAGTGTATTTTATATATCTGCCTGATCTTGAAGTTAAAAATATTACGTTTGCATTATAAATATAAATAAAGGATAAAAGTGAATGATAAAATAAGAAAATCTATGTATATTTTAACTAATTGCAAAGCGTCACTTAAAATTTAATATCATTACTTTTAAGACTCCTATTTCAAATTCTTATAGCCACAAAGTAGCGGCGTCACAAACTTTTAAGCCGTTAAGGGTTTTTTGTACTGATATCATTACTTTTTAGTGGTTATTGATCAAAAAATTAAAACAAGTCCTTCTGGCTCCTATAGGAAGGGTAAACTAATTTAATTTTTCTTATGAAGTTGTCACCATTTTTTTTTTTCAAAATGGCATCTACAATTTATTAATGGACTTAGTGGATTTATAAATGAAGGCTATGTATATATGGAGTTTTAAGCAAATCGGTTCATAAAACCTTTCTGATGTAAATTTGAAATTTTTAGTGTGCTGGCACAGGGAAACAAGGGGTGGATTAAGTTGGCAAATGAACATATCAAATACATTTCTGAGATAAATCTACACTACAAATTTAGTGTGAATTAATTCAATATTTCAAACGTTATCATACTGACAAATTTTCAAGTAGCCTGCCACTTGGAAACAAAATGGAGAAGCTTCGCACTAGAAAAATTTATTGACTGGGATTCTCAAACTCTTAAAAAAATAAGAAGAAGAAGAAAGAAAGAAAAATAAGTGAAAAATTTCAAATTTAAGTTAGAATTACGTAATTTACATTTTGCAAATTTATTTTTAGAGAATTACAAATTAAACAATTACCAAAAAAAAAAAAAAAAAATCAAGTAAATGTTAAAAATAGAATTTTATATATTTTCTTTCCCCTTTTGAGGCTAAATATACTGCTCCAATATTCACAATTTAAATTTTCATCAAAAGTGCAGGTAAAAATTACTTCCTATATATTTTCATATAAAACGTTTGGGGGAAAAAATAGACAAAATATAAAATAAGTTTTACATTTCTATAATTTTAAGAATAAGATAAAATCACCTAGAGAAAAATTTTATGGAAAATATAAGTTAAGCTTTAAAAAAAAAATGAAATTTCTGAAATTTCTTTTAATAAAATTCATGAAAAATGAATTTTATTAAAACACTGTTTAAACACTGTTTATTAAAACACTGTTTTTTTCTAATAAACAGTGTAAACACTGTTTCATCCCCTAGTCATTATTGCTTTGAATAATAATAATAATAAAAAATTGATTATGTTAATATTTAAAATATGTATCATTTTAAAGTCTGAAAAATAAAAAAATGAATAAACTCTAACTGTATTTTCAAAAGAGATTTTTAATTTTTAAAAAGAAAAAAAAATATATATATATATATATATTTACGAAAGAGTATGTTTTAAATAAAAACGATAGATGGCGCCAAAACTCTGTTTGCTGTTTTTTTTCATTCCCGGCGCGTACGGATACATGAATAGGAATCGCAAATCATTGAGTTATTATAAAATCGATGTTCATGAATGATTAAAAATTTTTTCGCTTTAAAAAATTGTAAATTCCTCATTATTATGATAAAAAGGAATATCTAAAATTACAAAATACTTCATTATTTAAAATATTATCTAAATATTTTTTTGACTAAATATGAAATTTTGAAATCAAAAATATTTTTTTCATAACACAAGAGAAAATATATTTAAGTGAATTTGACTTAGTATATATACAATAAATATTTTAAACATGTAATAAAGTACTTTTGCGTTAAAAAAAAATTCTAAATAATTCATTGGCTGCATTCAAGTCGGTCAACAAACCAACCCACATACCTTACAAGTAAGAACCGCATAACAGCGTTTTCACCCGAAGAAACACATGTAATTGGTGGAGTAATATAGTTCCATATTTAAAGCGATTTATATAAAAAACAAGAGTTTTCCTGAAAAAAACGAAAACGTTACTAGATTAAGAAAGATCCTATTAACAACATATATTAATTATATGAAAATTCTTCGTGCCGTTTTAGAGATATTTTTCAGAATTTCAGTCTATTACACCAACCTTTTTCCCTTTTTGGCTTTAAATTGAGATTCAGATCTCAAAACATACTGCATGTAGAAATGTAAAATTTTCAGGATAGATTAAGACCGAAGATAAAAGACTATTTTGAAAAGATGAGAACAAAATATGGCATATTTGCTGAGATATTAAATGTCGGCTTTTACAAATCTCTTTGATGTCAAACTAGCCGTATATATGAGTTCGCAGCGGCCCGTTTGTCCCTCCGCTTGCGTCACTCAAAAAACTGCCGTTTTTCATGATTAATATTAATTTTATAATCATATGTTAAAAATAACTCTCATTATGTACATTTATACGAATTTTTTCCCTATACTGCCATGAAGAGAATTTAGAAAATATATATATATATATATATATATATATCAGAGCGCTATCTGTAAAGCGATTGTTCTCCAAATGTAATGAGTACCAGTTTAGGCCAGGGTCCAACAAAATACCATGATTGGTTAAATTTTGCTCATTGGTTCGTACACAAAATTTGTGATCCACACACACAGGCAGACACATATACAAACATATTTTCTAAAAACAGTCAAATCATGTTAAGGCATCCCAAAACCACGTGTAAATCTGTCGAAAACTGGAGTTCGAAAATTTTAACGAATCCGCAATACTTTCTTCTTATATGATATAAAGTAAAAATGATAACGAAATCATGTTATATAATAATCAAGCACATTAATTTAAAAACGCAAATGAAAATTGCATTTACGTCTGTAACCAGGCTGTTTCATTTAAAGACTAATTTAAGCATATAAATCTGAAGTTTTTGACAGCCACTTCAAACTAAATGGTAGTAAAGCTTAAGTGGCCAGTTTTGTATATTCTTGCAATAAACAGATAACTTAAGCAAGGATAAGGATATTTGGATTATAGTAGTAATACGCAGTTTTATATTTCGAGTAATATTGATGATTCATCTGAACATCTGTTCACTTCAAAACAGACGCTTTTTTTTAATGCAAACAACATTTTTTAATCGCTTTTTTTAAAGATGTTTACATCATAAATCTATTTCTCCTATTAAATATTTCAAGTAGAATTCCCTTTTAGACCTAGAACAAAAAGAATCGAAATTCCAA
>OZ005657.1:144010416-144164865 GCA_963930645.1 Salticus scenicus
ACAATTTAATTTAAATTTCTAATGTCTAATTTTCCCTCTAAAATTTTTACTTAAAATCAGTACTTTCTATAAAATATATCTATAATATTTCTATAAAAAAATAAAAAATCCAATGCTTTTTATTCATAATACAGGTATTTGTTTGTGATGGCCAAATATATCTCGACTGTCAAACAAAGCTCAAAATACTTCCTAATTTTTAGCAATAATGCGGCTATTTTTCATTGTAATATATGTTACGCAAATCGCAGGTGCCATTTTTACTGTTGCCATTTTTACCGTTGCCATTTTTACCAGGTGCCATTTTTTCCGGTGCCATTTTTACCGGTGCCATTTTTACCGCCTACCACTAGTTTTATTGGAAAAATCATGTTCAGGAAAACTCAAAACGTAAATCCTTCGAAAACCGAAAGTTTTTACGAATCCAATATATTCATCTATGAAAATAAAAGAAAATAACACGATAAGAACCTTATTTAAAGGCATCTGTAACGACTGCAACATACTTTTCTTTTATGGTAAATGTTAATAAATTTAATATTAATCGGAAAATCTATACAAAAAGAAAGTAAATTTTTACTTTTTTCCAAAGTATAATTAATCTCTATCTCTTTCAAAATATAATTAATCCTTTGCCTTGATATAACATTTGCGAAAATCTCCCTTCCCCCCCCCCTTTCCATAATAAAGAAATAAAGTAAAAATAAGTGAAAAAATAAATATATAATGATATAATTTTATGAGAGATATAAAATCACCTCTCATAAAACAGTTTTTTTTACTTTCTTCTATATGTATATACAGAGAAAGTATTGGACTCGTGAAAATTTTTGAACTCCAGTTTTCGATGGATTTACACGTTTTGGGATGTCTTGAACACGATTTGACTGTTTTAGAAAATATCTGTCTGCGTGTGTGTATCACAAATTTTGTGGACGATGTATCTCACGAACCAATGAAAGAAATTTAACCAAACTTGGTCCCTGGCGCTGATTAGATTTGTGGAACAATTTTTCAACAGGTAGCGCTGTTATTGTATTTTTTTCCCCTAAATT
This sequence comes from Salticus scenicus, assembly GCA_963930645.1. Lineage (NCBI taxonomy): Eukaryota > Metazoa > Arthropoda > Arachnida > Araneae > Salticidae > Salticus > Salticus scenicus. The sequence goes on from OZ005657.1 coordinate 144,011,472, forward strand.
TTTAACATGGCAGTATAGGACAAAATTTCGTATAAATGTACATAATGAGAGTTATTTTAATCGTGTGATTGTAAAATTCATATGAATTATTGATAATAGTAGTAGTTAACTATGAAAAAACATTTGTGCATGTGGGAACATCACTCCCCCCCCCTCGGGGGGGGGAAGTTTCCCCTGGTGGGAGTAAATTTTCAATATGTGTATCTTTCGAAAGATCTCGTCAATACCTTTAAAACGAATGGTTGAACTATAGATCTGTGATAATTTAAAGCAAAGTTATCGATTTTTTATCTTTTGACAAAAAAAAAAAAAAAAAAACTACGGGGGGGGGGGGGGGAGGGGAATCTCATTTCTTCTGATTTGCAAAAAATTGACATCTTTCGACATTTAGTGATAATATAATTCTGTCAGATAAAAGTCGTCTGCATTTATAATGGGAAATAATTTGATAATTTAATAAATAATTTGTATGGAATAAATTTTGTGTAAAATTATATAGAAGAAAGTCATGTGGTGGCCACATCATACTAGTTTTTTATGTAGATGCTGTTATCTGAAGTCTGATAGTTTGGCCAAACTAATATGAATTTCCATTAACTTTTCTCTACTAATATATGTGAAAAAACAGAAAATTTATACTTATATAGTAAGTTTTGAAAGAGCCGTTTCAAAGAGATTAATTTTTTGTTTCAGGGTACTAGGCTTATAGACAACTTTCAATGTTCAAATGTATCATTTTTTCCATTACCATTTCTATCATTCACCTTTTTTTCCGGGATCCAGTTGAATTTATGACAGATTTATGATTATTTAAAGCAAAGTTTATTATTATTATAATTATTATTTAAAAAACCTTAGATGCTACAGGGCACAAAATTGACATGTATTTTTATACTTCTCGTGTATAAAAGTCGGAAAACATTTTTAATAAATAATTTGTATTGGAAAATATTGAAGAAAGTTTTGTGATTGTTGCAATACAAATTTCATATTTTACAGTCTTTTATCATAATCTAAGGGTCTTACCATTACATTTTTATTTCTGGTACAAACTTTAGTTATCAATCATTATTACAAATTGCTTTTTTCAATCTTAGCTTAGATGTCTTATTTATATGAAGGGATTTAGAAACATTTTTCTATAATTAAGGGAGTACATCACAGATCGTCAAGGTCATCTAAAGCCCATATTATTCTATGGCGAAATTTATTTATAGAATTACACGTTACCTAAAAGTTATTTTTAAATTCGGTTTTCATATTCTGAAAATACGCAACCTATGAGTGCCCGTTTTCCAAAAAATTATATTTTAAAAAAAAGATGAATTTTGAGTTTAAAAAGGCGAATTTTCGCTACATGCATTTTTTCTCATTTTTTAGCAGTAAAATAAAATATTAAAATTAAAAAAAAAAAAAAAAATTCAATTAAAAAAAAAAAAAAACGGAATTTTCTGAATATGAAAACGGAATTTAAAAATGCCAATTAAATAATGAGTACTTAGATAAACAAATTTCACCATAGATTTACATTGGAATTTAGTGACTGGAAATGAGGTAATTCTAAGAGGGAGTGTGTAAGTAAGATTATATTCCATTTCTAAGATTATTGAATGCAGCTGGATCTTAAGATAAAGAAAGCTGTCTAGTACTATGGTGCGATGTATATTTAGAATCAAAAGATATGTTTTACTATTTCAAACCAATATGTTGCTAGCTATGTGTATTTAGAATCAAAAGATTTTACTATTTCTAACCAATAATGTTATCTTTTATATATCCTGTACTGCAAACAGGTATAGAGTGACAAACAATTTCTAGATTATCAATAGATACCATCCTTGTTTGTGATTAGACATTTCTGGATCAGGAAATTTCAAATAGATGCAGATAATGGAAAGATAGGATTAGTGTAAACTCATTGTTGAAATTTCCTACCTAAGCACAATCTAAGTTGATAAACAAACGAACAAAGAAAAAGCAACTCAATGTTATCCAGGGAAAAAGAAAAGAAAAGGAAAAATCTGGAGACGGTTCAAAGATGATTAGAAATGTGTCGTCGAGCTGCGGCGCTACATACCAGGTGTTTCAATTTCTTCTTCCCCCACCTATACCAACCTTTTTTAATCCCTTATGTCAACTGCGACCGCTGAAAATATCGTCAAGTGTGACGCATCGCCAAATAAGAATAATAAAATTGTATTAGTAATATTTCAGCATAAAAGACTTGATAAATCTCGTACTTTAATCACTTTTATATCATATTTATAGAGATTTGAAATCTTTAATGCATATCTATGTAAAAAATTGCAAAAAAATTTATTTTTGTTATACTTTTATTCTCTTTTAATTTTAGTAATATTTCAGCATAAAAAACTTGATAAATCTCGTACTTTAAAAACTTTTATATCAAATTTAAACTTAAATGTAAATATTGTAAATTTCTCTTTTGTAATTTGTAATTTGTAATCTAATTTAATTAATTGTATATATTTCCTTCTCTGACTGCCTAACAGTCTTGCTAGGCTAAATTTTTAAAATTTTTCTTTATTTTTGTAATATTCTAAATTATATTGTATTATGACTGCTTAACAGTCTGGTTAGGCCTATCATTATTATTAAAAAAAAAAAAAATTGTAGGTTTAGTGCTCCTTGCTCTGTTGCCACATGTCACACAGCTTCCAGATCGGCTCTGCTCTGCCTCTGTCTTCCGTCATGCTGCTGAATGCATCAACTCGTCACGCCAGGGTTCTTAGGGAACCCACTCAGACCTGGGGGTCTATTCTCCGATCCGACCGCCATAGCGACCGTCCTTAACCCTATAACCGTTGCAGGCGGCTTTTTCCGCTTCTGTTTTCTGTCGCTAGACCGTTGCAGGCGGCTTTTCCCCCTCATCCTTAAGTGTAGTTAGACCGTTGCAGACGGTTTATCTTTAACTAGAATTTCTTCTCCTAAACCGTTAAAGACGGCTTCTCCCAGGTATCGTTTCCCCCCTGCAGGTTTGGGTGATTGACAAGGGGTTGAACTTTCGGCAAAAAATAAAGATGAGCTGTTGACGCGTGTCTATTGAGATATCGATAAACTTACAATAGGTAAAATTCCAAATAGTTTTCCTTTCTCTAAAGTAACGACACATGCATTGCAGATAAGAAGTGCAATTGAAAATCTTACTCTTATGAGATGGGAACTAATTTTGTTTTGTTATACTGAAAATGAAATATATATATGTTACAGCTTATATATTTTAATTAAAAAAAAGAGTATATTTATATATATTTATATATTAATTTTATTTAAAATAGCATTGTATTTTCTTTCAAATTCGGGTATTAGGACACTAATAAAACTGATAAAAAAATATAATATTTTGAAATTAAATTTTAAAAGTTAAAATATAGGGAAACACTCTAATATTAATTTAAAAATGTTGTTTATCTGTATTATATTATTTTAATTTTCTCGTTTAAAGAAAATATTGTTAAAATATTTTTCAAAGAAGATAACAACAACAACAACAATAAAATAATAATAATTATAATAATATGTAATGAAAAATCTATCAAGATTAATAAAAAATGAAAAGATCAATAATAAATTATAAGTAACGCAAAAATTTGAACTTGCTTCTAAATATAGAATATTCATTTGTGGTCATCTTAAATTTCAATATGCGTTAAATGTGTTCCTTTAAATGAAATTATGAATAATACTTTAGATTTCCTGAATTCTTGACCAAGACCATAATATAGAAGGTGTCATGATAAGCAGTGCATTCATATGAATAAAATACTTGGGGAAAAAAAAAAAAAAAGTTGTATTTTTACATCAAATATAAATGGCCAATAATATACATGCTTCTGTGTGTATGTGTAATCTTTAGAATGTGTTATTTATTAGGCAGTAAAATTAATGTTGCTGAATGGTATTTAGGTTACAGCTATGCGTAATCTAGCTACATGTTATAACTGAATCATATATGTATAAAACTTGTTTCAAAGCGATTCATATTTCTCGAAAAGCAATTAAATCTTCTCAATAAAAATTTATTACAAATGAAAGAAAAAAATCATTAATATTATAAACATGCATATAGATTAGCGTCGTCTCTAAATGACTGTACTTACTACATTTGAAACAGATTAATATATATATATATATATAACTAATAGTAGATAAAGCGAACTTTTCTAATCCCCCCCCCCCCAAACCCAAAGAAAAAAAAATTATCTGTTGTTTTTTAAACTATTATTTTTCTAAAAAGGTAAAATAGAAACAGTTCGGATTTTATTGCATATAATTTTCTAAAATATTTTCTATTTCAAAATCACTTCGGGATATGAAAGAAACGGGTTGAGTTTGAGTATTAGAAATCTATAAATGAAACCGATATACACATGCGAAGTTCAATAATTATTTCTGATAAAATGAATACGAGAAAACCATAAATGAAATTACTAACCAATATGCAAATGCAAAATTAAATAACAGTTTCTGATAAACTGAATAAAAATATTAAGAGATTTAAATTAATTCACTAAATGATAATTTTTTTACCAAAATTAACTCTGCAAATAGAATATTTGAACACCATTTCCAGGAAAAATCTGAAGTGACTTCGCTTGACGTTCTGGAAATTCTAGTAATTAAGAGTTACTTAAATAAATTTAAATCAGAGAAACCGCAAAATAAACAAAAAGAAAAATCGTATTAGGGTAGTATTTTTCCCCAAGTTATATGTCATTTTTAAAGGATTCACATTTTTTCTATCCGTTTCAATGAAAGACCAATAAACAGTAAATTTGCCATATTCAACATTTATCTTATTATTGTTATTAATCATTTTGTTATGCGTTTTTAATAGTTTGACAGTATTAAAACGAATCATAAATATTAAATGAAATTTTATTTTTCCGACTGAGTGAAAATAATGCCTGGACCGGGAGTCGAACCCCGGATCTCTGACTTACAAGGTCAAGGCTCTACCAATTGAGCTATCCAGGCCGACAACCGGTCAGCATTACTCACTCAGACAACCTTAAATATGATTTTCTTCCAATCAGTTGATTGTGATTTTAATAAAAATTGTATTTTTTTCCCATTGTTTAATGGTGTTTTCCTTTACCTGCGGCTTATTTCTGTTGAGCTATCTAAATGATAGACCAGATGTTTCTGCCTTAAGGTTGTCTGAGTGAGTAATGCTGACCGGTTGTCGGCCTGGATAGCTCAATTGGTAGAGCCTTGACCTTGTAAGTCAAAGGTCCGGGGTTCGACTCCCGGTCCAGGCATTATTTTCACGCAGTCGGAAAAATAAAATTTCACTAAATATGATTTTCTTCAAATCAGTTGATTGTGATTTTAATAAAAATTGAATCATAAATAGTTTTATCCCGTAGACCTTAATATATAAAAATTCTTTTTTGCCTCTCAGTTGAAAAGAACTGTCATTCTTAACCAATAACGTGCCTACTGATTTATACCTTATTTAAATATGGATTTTAGACGGAAACACGTTGTAAATAATTTGAGTTTGCGACTCATAATTATAAAGTATTTTTCATTTTAACCATGAAAAGATCTTTAAGTTCTGTGATCATCAAGATCTATATAAATTGTGTGATGGTGACTTATAACATATATATACCAAATTTTAGCTCAACCCATTAAGGCGTTTAGAAGATATCGCACTTCTTATTTTTTGAGCCCACACTCCACAGTCAATAAATGATAAAAAAATTATTCTTAGAGTTCCTGTAGAAGTCTAATCCCTATACCCATCGAAAACGGAGACAATCTAATTGCGCACCTCTCACTTTAATTTCAACGCTTATGTTTGAATTGCACTACACCCTTCCCCCCTCTAAAATTGATAATCTGATTGTGTCCCTCACTTCTTATCTCACCAGGGTATGTCGCCATTTTTTAACATGGAAACCAACCGTCTATAAAAATATTGAAAGTAAAATGCTTAATTCGAAATTTTAGAAAAATAAAATCCGTGTTTCCCCCCCCCCCCCTTTTTTTTAAGTAATTAGAGTATTCATATTATGTACGATCTTCTGTTTAATAATTAAAATTAACAACATAGTAATTTAAAAAACATACTTTTCATGTGTGATATTATTATACAGAAAAATAGAAAAGATAATAATAATCACATTCTAGAATACAAAAATGTGCAAAACCAAAAAATATACGGTGCCATCGGGATTTTTAAACATTTTTACTTCTGCTATATTCAGTAGAAAGAAGTATTAGATTCGTAAAAATTTTCGACTTCCGCTTTTCGACTGATTAACACGATTTCAGAAATCCTGAACACGATTTTATAATTTTTAGAAAATATCTGTCTGTTAATGTGTGTGACAAAAATTTTGTAGAAACTACATTTCAGAAAATACTGCACAGAGTTTCAGAAAAATTTGTATGCAGTTGCACCTTGACAGAAATTAGGGCCTATAAACTTTCGGTGCAGATACATTTCTGGTGAATCGCTGAACAGGTATAGGTATAGCTGATAATGTGCGATTTCATCCGTATAAGAGAAGGTTACACCTCAGGTTCTATTCGGTATAATTGAACAAAATTCGGTAAGTGAGAGGGCTCATAGCGAAATATTAAACTGATTTAATTTGAAAGCTTTTCTGCAGATAGGTGGCGTGCTTTTTTCCTTTTTCCTCATAATCGGAAAGGATATATCTCAGATTCTATTTAATATAATTGCACGAAACTAAGTAAATAAGAGGACGACAATGAAACAATATTGCCCGTCCATTTTTTTGAGTGCATATCGCCCGATAAGAGGCGAAGCTGTGTTGCAGTTTACCTAATGAATATGAATGCTAAATCTCAATTTATATAGAGAATAAATGCACCAAATTTGATATGTGAAACAGCCTTTGTGAAAACATATGTTTTTTTTTTTTTTTTTTTTTTTTTTTTTTTTAATTGAATGTAAACAGCGCCTTTTGTGATTTTGCAGTTTGCAACGTCTTAGAATCTACTGATTAAAATCACACCAAACTTCATAGGTAAAACCTTTACTGAGATAAGATAAGAATTAACTTTTGTGCAAGTTAAATAAGCAAGAGGTGATGATATATAGACTGTATAAGAAAAAGATGTAATTGCCACAACAACCTAGTGCACATTGTTATAAGAATTTACTTGCAGAAAAATTGTTTTGCTTTATGTCACAATAATAATAATTATTATTATTATTACTATTATTATTATTTTAAAATTTTTAATGTTTATTTCATGCATTGTTTAATATTTACAAATTAATTTGAGTTGATATTTTTGCAGCGGTCACTATTAGTATAAATCATCTTTTATCCTTTCAATATGATTCGAAACACCTTATTTCCGTAAGTGTGACTCAAATTTTCAGACAAATTGGACATTGCGATCTAAGTTTTTAACTACCTTCCAACGGACGTGAAATCTAAGGGTGAGTACAAATTTGTCAATACAACACCCCATTAAAAATAATTTCATCACTGTATTACAAATATAAATATTTCATATTTATGTATCTTTAACATTTCACTTGAGAAATTATGTTAATCACAGTTATAAATAACAGTTTTATAAATAAAATTTCTCAAATACCCAATTTGACAAATCAGATGTAAATGTTGTTTTTATAGAATCTTAAGATTAAACTACGTATTTGAATTTAAGAAATTAATAGATATTTCAATTTGAAACAAATTTAATTTTATAATTTGATTAAATAATAAGTTAACATACAAGTATTAATATTTTTTAAAAGAGATTAAATAATGAACCATCTGTTCATGTAGATGAAGTCAAAGGGTATTTCAATTTAGTGGGGCAAGTAGGTTGTAATTTGATTTAAGAGAGAAAAATGTACCGACGCAAATAAGTTATCTGTCCGCCTACTTTCGATACAGTTCGGAAAACTCAATCTAAACAATTCATGTAACCTTTAACATACCTACCAACTTTCAGCTCAGTCAAATAAGTAGTTTACGCATCATCGCACTTTCAATAATTTCAATCATGCACCTACATAATGATTTTTTATTTTTATTATTTTTTTTTCGCTATAAACAATAAATGCACAAATAAATAATATAAATCCGCAGACTTGTCAAAATCTAAACAATTCATACGACGGCGACGTACCTGGCAATTTTCGGTTCAATCTAACCAATCGTTTATTGAGTTCCCTAACAGACACACGCCTGCATGTATACCTCACCGTAAAAACAGCAAAAATAAACTTAGAAGACCTTAAAACGTAAAAGTATACTAAAATCTAAAAATCCAATTTTTTCATAATTACAATACTTTCCTGACATAAATGGGCCGAGCGGTTCGGCGCTCAAAGCTGGTAGATGGGAGGTGCCGGGTTCGATCCGAGGTCGCGCTAATCGACCTAGCCATTCGGAGTTTTCCATGGTTTCATACGAAACTCGCGTAAATACGGGCTACGACTCATTAGAAAGACCCCCATCGAGTTCATTCCCCCTATAGGCCTAGGACACACACGGAGTCAATCGGCCTTAAATCCTCCAACCAACCTGACATAAATATTTGCTTGGAAAGTAATTAAAGAAAATGCAATAGTTCTATTTTTTTCTCTTCGAATTTATATTTAGTTACCCCGTTCTAAAGTTTAAGTAATCAAGTTTCTCAAGAAAATGATATTGTGAACAAACATATCAAGCAATTAAATTAAATGCATTGCATTATGATATTCCATTCGTTGAAAGTGTCATTGAGGATTATTATAGCATATTTGCTATTAAAAATGGTATAAACAGAATTACTGGAATTAATATTATTAATAGAATTGCATCTAATCTATACTTTATGACTATGAGAGACATTTCTTAACAGCATATCAAATCCACGCAAGGAATGTGACGCAATTTGAAAAGTACCTATTTTCAGTTTACGTCATTGAAGAATGTAAATAAATTGCCTCAATGTAGAGACACACGTCACATCTATATCTCGAAAATTATTCATACGAGAAGCAGGGTTGTGTTAGTTTCTTGTCGATGCCAATCAATGTTTTATTCGGAATTAATCTTTAGAATCCCGAAAGACCTTCACTAAAAAAAAAAAAAAAAAAAAAAGTCACCCTGGAAAAATTCACCAAAGGAAAAAGCTCCCTTGAAAAAAAAAAAAAAAAAAAAAAAAAAATCCTCTCTGAAAATAAGGGTACCCAGAAAAAAAAAAAAAAAAAAAAAAAAAAAAAAATCATAAACTAACTTTTTTCTTGATAAATAGAACAATTCACTGATTACAATATACATATTCTTTATTTCAACAAGTAAATCAAATGTTAATCACATGCACTCATTGCACCTGATAACCATGTGTACCCGGCTCCTTGAAAACACTTGTTGCACTTTCCATCTACATAATAATATGCAAGCCTGGGATTTTTCATGCATTTGTAACATATACAGTTAGAAAAAAAATGGTTTATGTGGATTATAGAAAAAAAAATACATATATACATACATACATACATACACACACACATATATATATTCTCTTAAGATGCCAAGAAGGCATTCAAAAATACCATTATTTTTATACAATGTTTCATTTTATACGAGTAATCTTTTATATTAAAAATTTCTATAGAATACTGTAAAAGCACTTATTTTCGCGAGGCTTTAATTTTCCCGATTTTCGCCAGCCCATCGTAATCGCGAAAATTTAAGCCTCGCGAAATACTTTTCTTTTTTTTTTTTTTCGCCTCAAATAATAATAATAATAAATCAGAAATTTTTCACTTACCAAAATTTAACGATTTATTACACAGTTACAAACTCTTTTATGACAACTTTCTTTCTTACAACTTGACTTTCTTTCTAAAACTATTTCTTGAATACTACACAACTATTTCTTAAATATAAAACAAAAATACAACTAATAGAATGCAGCTCATTTACTTACAATGTTTATACAGTGAAACCTGTCAAGTTGGACACCCCTCTAAGCTGGACACATTTCCTCGGAACAGAATGTATCCATACAGGGATGGAACACGGGCGCAGAATTCATACCGGAATCCGTTTAAGAAATTTCTCTACTTATAATATCGTTGATTTAAGAAGTAGAAAATTTTCTTACATCGATAGTGGTATGAATTCTGCGCCCGTGTTCCATACCTGTCCATAGGATTAACTCTCTGTCCAACCGCTATAAGTTGAACACCCCTCTAACTTGGAAGTTGGACATTCAAATACTGCCCTAAGTTGAACATTTTTACCCAATGAGATAGGAAAAAAAGATATAAAAATTCCATTTTCACACTTTTTTTAGAAATTTTACTTATCCCTTGTAGAAATATCTGTAAATATCTAAAAAACAATATTTCTTGTCACAATATATTCTGTTCGGATAAAAAGAAATTTTTTAAAATGCCTTATGCAAAAAGGTTTTTATATTTAGGTACTTTCGGGATGTTTCAATTTTCAGTTCTGTTCATATAAAGTTCACGAAATTTTTAGCTCGCGAAATCACCGATATCTTCATTTTCGCGAAAATTTCGGCTCGCGAAAATAAGTGCTTTTACAGTAAGTACATGTATTTTTGTAAAATTTCAATACAACCATAAATATCGTAATTTGCATAGATGTAACACTCCTATGTTCTCTACTGTACCGATTTTTTATTCTAAGAGGAAGTAATTAGAGTGTAAGTAATGTTATTATATCAGAAAAGGTAAATTGAAATTGTATAATACTCTTGAACATATTTGCAAATCAAGAAAGAATTTGAATGATTTATGAAAGTTCTATTTTTTTTTTTTAACATTATTTTTCCTGGGTGAGTCTTTGAACGTCTTGTGGCCGAGCTGTTCTGTGCTCAAAGCTGGCAGACGGGGCTGTGCCTTTTCGTGTTTTCTTCAAAACTCATATAAATACAGGTTAGTACCTCTAAGAAAGACCCACATAAAGCGCATTCCACCCATAGGCCTATGACCCTATCATAGTCAATTGACCTTAACCTACACAAAAGTGAGCGTATTTTTCCTTTCGATATATTTTATTATTTCCCTCTGCAGGAGTAATATTAATTTTTACCCAATTAAAGTGATTTTTGATCTAATTTTAATTTCGAAATATTTAAAATGGATAGAAATTTTCCTTTTGCTTGTGTATTACAATCATTTTACATATGTTAAATGTATTTATATTTAAATCTCCCTTACACATCATTAAAAAATTAATTAAAGCACAATACTAGTTTATTAATAGCATGGTGTAGAAAGAAGATTTTAAATTTAAATATTAATTGTACGTCAATTTTTTAACTAAGCACCGGTTACATGAACAATATTTTACTTGCTCTGTTAGTGAATTTTCTTAATGGGAATTTCTATATATCTATATCTTACCGCTAAAATTGGTTAATATATTTAACTCGCTGGTATCTCTCAAAGACTAATAACAATAATTTCTTTCTTCTAGTTTTCATTTAATTCGAAATAGAATATACATTAATTTTGTGCGTTTAATCGCATAAAATTATTTTTGTTAATATAATTATACTCTGAAAAATTGTTGAAGTCAAGAATAAATATAATATACGTAGTTGTAATACGTAGAACTCTCTCTCTCTCTCTCTCTTTTTTTTTTTTTTTTTTAATATATATTTTAATTGTACGTTTAATTTATTGTGTACGTAAAGAAACAATTAAAATCTATTAATATACAGTTTTTTTTTTTTTTTTTTTCATATTACTCTTGTGATGTACTCTTGTCTCTCACAAAGTAAACGGTATTGGGGAAGGGAAAGGAATGTTAGTGGAAGAAATAGATAATGCTTCACTAACTCTCCTAAACAATGAAAAAGCGATTTCCCTTTTAGTCTTATGTATAAAACTCTGTTACTGTGCCAGGTAAAGTTGCAGTAGAAAAGGATTCTTTCTAGCACTTTCGGAAAAGCCGGTGTTTGAAAAATGTTCCAAAAAGTTTGCAATTTCACGAACCGGGATTATTTTTCTTTGTACTTCTGAATACAATGCAGAAGAGAAATTTCGTTTTAACTGATACAAAGGCCCTACATAGAAACAACTTTTAGTGAGACTGTATACATTGACACGCTTTTTATTTTCTGAAAACATACCAATGTGTAAAGATAAAATCGAATGACTAGATTTTCAAGGTAAAAAATATTGCTCTCATAAAGGGGGTGTTGGGGTGTGCCTTAAGAATGTAGGAAAAAATGGCACCGGTAAAAATGGCACCGGTAAAAATGGCACCGGTAATAATGGCACCGGTAAAAATGGCACCCGGTAAAAATGGCACCAGTAATAATGGCACCGGTAAAAATGGCACCTGCGATTTGCGAAGCATATGCTAAAATGAAAAATGATTACGCATTATTGAGAAAAATTAGGAGATAGAGTTTTGTTTGGTCAACATGATATAACATTCAGAAACATTTATCTAGGTAATGAAATGCTAAGTTAGCACAATATTCGAGCTAACAACCAGCTAAAAAAAAAATCTTAGGAAAAGAAAAATTAATTTATAAAATAAGAAAATTTCTTTTAAAAAGTGCATTACGGAAAAACTCAATTTTAATTTATTGAATTATATTTTTCCAATATTTATCCAAAAATAAATAATAATAATAATTATTATTATTACAATAATAATACTGTACAATCGAAAGAGAAAAAAGGCATTGCATAACGAATATTAGTGTTTAGTAGGACAAAGAAATATTTTGTCATGACATTGAGGTATTTTCAGTTGGGACATTGTCATACTTCAAATAAAGTAACAGATAGGTTTACATGGTTAACTATAAAAGAGAGAAAAGACGAGCATATACCTGTCATGTATCGTAATACAGCTTTTCCTAAGTTTAAAATATCATTTAAGTACACGGGCACACATCACTTGTGCTTACGTTAATCCCCCCATTGTTAAAAATACATCAATTGCGCTCGCGAGAAAAATTACTGATAACATTCATTGTCACCCCCCCCCCCTCTTGTATACGGGAAGGTAACGAATTATAATTTCTGGGAAGGAAAAAATTATTTACTTATTCTCCTGTTATCTCCTGGGTAAAGATAATAGGCTCCAATAAATTAAAACAAGAGCAATTAAAAAAAAATGTTTATATTATATTATTTATTTAAAGAAATATTTATATTACACAAATAAAAGCAAGTCTTGCTTTTGCCTCCAAGGCAGTAGCACATGTTTTTTGCACCTGATGAAGAAATGCCAAGTCCTTTCGAAAACGGTTGCGCTGGATTGAATTTTATGGTCTCTGAAGAAGTTTTAAGTTTAAATGTTGAATATACTGAAAAGCTTTCAAAAATTGAAACAAACAAATATTAATGATTCTCAGAAAGCTTTATCGACAAATTATGCAAATTTGAATTGTCAAAATCATTTAGAAATTTTTTTCTGATTTTTTTGAAAAACCTACGAGCGCAATTACTGCGTTTATGCTTTTTTTTTTTTTTTTTTTTTTTTTTGGGGGGGGGGGGATGTGAGCTCGGCGCAACTGATGCCTATGAGGATGAAGGCCCTAAGCACAATTGAGTAGTACCTCCTATTCTTAAGCGCAACACAATAACGCCCAAGTAGGGCTGATAGCCTGCAAGGGTGGGGGGGGGGGTAAAGAAACATTCAGAAGCAAGCATTCGGTACTGGGTGAATTGGTAAGTATAAAAGTGGACAGTATTTCTTTGAGAGAAAGAAAACTGATAACTTGTAGACCTACGTCCCACTCTCTCCTTTAATTGCATTCTAGGGACGGGATGTGGAAAAAAAAAAAAAAAAAAAAACCTCACAATTTCATAGGCATTTTGTAAACTTAAAGGTTTATTACTCACTTCCTTTGGGTAAATTTGAATAGGGTACCAGAAGATTTTCTTATTTCTTATCATGCTTATTCTTATTTCACATCTTGCTGTTGGAGAGACAAAGCAGTTTTTTTTTTTTTTTTTTTTTTTTAACCGTTTGCAAAAATGTTATCTTTATTTAGAAAACGAAAGACTGTCTTTAAAGGTTAAAATAAAAATTTTAAGGAAATTTCCTTAATTTCTACATTTTTAATTATCTTAAAAATTTATTCTACTTTTTAAAATTATTTTAAATTTCATTAAAAATTATCTTAGTCGAACAAATGTAAAGGAAATCATGAAAATTAATTTGATTTTTAATAATAATATAATCCTTTATTATGTATTACTGTGTTAAAACAAATTTTCAGTTGTACGATTTTTTCATTTGTACGTTTTCCTGGAACGGTCCCTTAAAAAACGTATAAACGGTGTCACCTGAAAAAGAAGTCACGAAAAAAAGTCACCGGAAAGAAAATCATGCGGGAAAAAAGTCACCATAAAAAAAGTAATAAAAGAACATACATAAATGAAATTGCGTTTTAAAAGCTTGTAAGAATGTTTTAGAGTGAGTATGTGATGAGTACACATATTTAGTATAAAAACTGAAAACTATGTGAAATAAAGGCAGTATTTCAAACAAATGAAACTCAAACAAAACTAAGAAGGAGCAGAGGCCACCACGGCTTAAGACTGGTGGAGCAGGATAAACAAGTATTTTTATTATTAGGTTAAAAAAACAATAATAATTACTGATAATTAAAAACCAAATTTATATGAACTAAATAAATCATATATATTATGAATTAAAGAATTAAAATAATGACTTATGATTACATATGTGTGTATATATAATATATGTGTGTATGTATGTGTTAATAGATGCTTTTGTAAGATACATATACAATATATATATATATATATATATATATATATATATTAATATTCAAATATGAAAAATTTAACTTTTTGAAAATTTTATTTAAAATTAAATTTTATTTTTTAAACTAATAATAAAAATTTATTAATTGTTAATTTCTTAATGTATAAGAGGTTTTTAATTAAAAAAAAAAAAATTCTTATGATGTCGAGTACATATATTAATTAACTAACACACAAACGGATAAACCATATCAGTTTTGTGATTTTTGGATTTCTCACACCTCAAAACTTATAGAAATGTAAAAAAAAAAAAAAAAAAAAAAAAAAAAACAAGGATGAAAATTTTTATGATTGCCTAAGATCCCCATACCTATAGCATGATGGGGAAAAATATATATACACAGATTGATATATATATATATATATATATATATATATATATGTATTTTTAATGGAGATTGCTTTAAAAATGTCATATGCGAAAGTTCAAAAATGTAATTGATTTATTTATATAATAAATAATTTATTATTATAAAAACAACTTTTTCTCGCTCTTACTTAATAATAATTGGGAAGTAATAAACCATATGTATTTTCAGTCATTTTAATTTTAAATCAATTTAATTTATTTATTTTTATTTTTATTTATTTAATCCTTTTTTACCCTTAGTTAATTGATACGGTACAAAACAAAATATATTAATTGATTGAAAAAAATAAGTTCTTTTTAAATCACTTTGCTTTACATTTATAGGAAATTGCAGAGAGGGTTATATTATCGACTGAGAGCTAGAGGGCACATGGAAAGAATATATTTTTACACCACCCTGTTGGATATCTAATGAAATTTTACTTGTTTATAAAACATTACAGTGAGGGTTGCATATCAGTTTCTGTCTCTTCATAAGTTTGTACGCAAAAATTCAATGCATGATTTTAATCTGTAGAAAAATAAATAAATAAAAAGGTTTAAAAAAAAATAATTTCATCTTTTAATCTGTCCTCCCCCCCCCCCCACCTCCCGTAGAAATAAAAAATGTACAGTCTCATTGATATTTAGCATGTGTTTTACATGTTGAAAATTTCCGCGCTTTTTACAATTGCTGCTTGTAAAATACGCGTATGAATGCAAAAAAAAAAAAAAAAAAAAATCTAGAGGTTAACGTGCAGAGAAAAATAAAATAATGTTTTTTACATCATACCATCATTTTCTTTTCCTCTCCCTCTTAGAACCCCTTAAATAATTTCCATGACACATCTTTCACAAGCAGTTATTGTGAAAAGTGCCCTTTTTTCCGCGATCTGGGAAAAAGGGCACTTTTCTTAAGTGTAACTTGCAAAATACTTGCTAAATATGAACGAAAGCGAAATTTTTTTGTTTTACGTAGTGGGGGGACGGGGGAGGATGGGACAGATTAAACAAAAAAATTCTGTTTCAGAATAATCTTTTTACAATTTTTGATATTAACTTTTTAACTAATGTCTGATAATAATACTACATTGAATTTTTGCATACTAACTTAGGAACTGAAAGTTACTAAGATACGCATCCCTTTCAGAATTTTCATAAACAATAAGTGATATTTATAAAAAAAATTTCTATACATGTGAAGCGGTGTGATTTAAAAATAACATTATTTCCTTCCTTGTTCCCTCCCCCCCAAGTATAGGTAACATTCACCATAATTTTTCATTAAAAGTAGGTGATAACTGTAGAAATTTTAATTAAAATTGGTTGCATAGTGGTATTTATGAATCATTTTTTTCTTCTGCTCCCTCCATATCCCCCAAAATATATATAACAGTCAACGTAAATTTTCCTGAAAATTAAATGATATTTATGATGCATTTTATTAAAATAAAAAGCATTGGGGTATAAAACATTCATTTTTTATCCTTCTGTCTCCAGCCCCTCACCCCACCCCTATCCACCCAGACATGTAACCTTCACTGTAGTTTTTCATTAAAAGTAATTGATAGTTACACAAAATGTCAATAAAAATATCAATAATAAGTATTATTTAAGAATATTATTTTATTTTTCAGCTGCCCCACTCACTTGCACCCCTTTTTGGAACTACATGTATCTTTCATAATAACTTCAATAAAAGAAGTAAGTAATAGTCATACAATATTTCATATAAATAGGTAGCATGGCGATATAAAATCAACAACTACTTTTCTTATTCTGCTCCCCCCCCCCCCCCACTAAGATATCTGTAACACTCACTGCAATTTTTTAACAGTAAGTATATATTCAATGTTTTATTTAAATCGATACTAGGGCAGTTTAAAAAACTTTTTTTTTTTTTTTCATCTGCAAACACTTTTGTGCCCCCCCTCTAGGTATATATAACCCTCATTTTGATCTTAATGAAAAAGTAAGTGATAATTATAGAATATATAATTAAAATCAGTAAAATGGTGATACAAGAAAATCATGTTTTCCTCTGCCACCCACCTCCAATTATGTCTGACACTGTAATTTTTTCACAAATTGTACGCGATTATATAAAGAAATGTGATTTAGAAATCATTCTTCAAACGTATTACTCATATTTATTATTTTGCGATTTGCTTATTACAAAAGTGCCCTTTTATTTGGTATCCGAAAAAAAAAAAAAAAATCAGCCCTGGAAAAATCACCACGGAAAAAAGCACCCTTACATGAACACACGAACTATCCACAAAAGGAGACCAAATATTAATGAAGTAAAAATTGTATTATGGTATTGCGGGTCAATCAAAAACAAAAATTATGAAATGGAGGTATTTGTAAGTAACTCTTTTGAATCGAAAATTTTTAATGATATGATTGATATTTCATTATTATATCTTTACTAAATAATTTGACATTTTGTTCTGGAAAGAAAATCATTGTTGAAATACTTTACTATGTACTTTACTGTGTATAATACTTTACTTTACTAATAACAGGTCTGTGACGTTCATGCTGAATAAGTGATTTTTTTTTTTTTTCATTTCTTCGTATACAATAATCATATAATCCCCCTTCACCGTGTACCCACCTGCGAACAACAAATGGACAACTGAAGCTGTCACACATTTCAAAACTGACTTTAAACATGCCAAATCCTCTTTTGAAAAATTATCTTTTACTGCATGACAGTTGCCCATTCAGAAGCAAACATCAAAGTGCTATAACCTAGAATTTTTAGAAAAATAATTTTATAAATTTGAAAAGAATCTATATTTTACATTTGAACCCATCTTATATATAATTTTTAAAATTAAGTTTTCATTAAATAAATTTAAATACTCTAAGATAATACTGATATAATAATTGCTGATAATATATATACTAATATATATATATATATAATTATATATATTAATAGTATACATATATATATATATATATATATATACTGTACTGATAGTACTGATACTATTATTTGAATAATAATAATAATAGCGATAACTATTAATGGTTATTATCAGCTATACATATGTATATATATATATATATATCAATTATTTAGCAACTATCGTTATTGTTAGTTATATAAAAGTATTAATAATTATTAATAACTATGTTTTTCACCTAATTTGATTGCTAGTGTAACTCTGTTAATTAATGGAGAAATTACTTTCTTAAATTACTCATTTTCTAATTTTTCTAAATCCGTTTTCACATTTGAAAAATACGTAAACGTTACCGTTTTTATCGTTTTCCAAATATTGAATTTTTAAATTTTTAATATTTCACTTTGAAGCCAAAAAGTGATAAAATTCAACTTATTTAATTTTTGCATATCACACATTTAAAGTAAAATATTAAAACTTTTTAAAAACAAGAAGAGTCATAAATAAATAAATAATAGAATGATTAAAAAGAAAGGAAGAAAAAGAAAATCTACGTGCACCACCCTCTTGGCCCCCTCAGCTGTGTATGGGCTCAATGGGATTCATATTTGTATAGCATTGTTTGAAAAAGTTTTCAATACATATACCTCTGACCCCGCCCCCCGTATATGGAACACTGTAGCTTTTTCATAAATAGTAAGTGATTATTATACAAAGTTTCATTAAAATCAGTAAGATGGTGATATAAAAACAATTATTTTCTTTCAGTCGTCTCCTCTCTCCCCCCCCCCCAACCAAACTTTCAACAGACATATACTGAGCGAATGTTGTACCAATTTAATTTAAATTTCTAATGTCTAATTTTCCTTCTAAAATTGTACTTAAAATCAGAACTTTCTATAAAATATATCCATAATATTTCTATAAAAAATAAAAAATTCAATACTTTTTATTCATATGATGGCCAAATATATCACGACAGTCAAACAAAGCTCAAAATACTTCCTAATTTTTAGCAATAATGTGGCTATTTTTCATTGTAGTATATGTTACACAAATCGCAGGTGCCATTTTTACCGTTGCCATTTTTACCGGTGCCATTTTTACCAGGTGCCATTTTTACCGTTGCCATTTTTTCCGGTGCCATTTTTACCGGTGCCATTTTTACCGCCTACCGTGCCTTAACGGCTTAGTCTAAGAAAATCGACAGTTGCCAGTGATTTTACTAATTTGCACGTATTGATTTCTTCATCTTGCATTACATTCCCTGCTCTCCGGAATATTAAAATGAATTCCGATTCAGAAGCTGAAAGTTTAATTCTGTATTTTAAATCTCGACCATATAGAATTGCTGTGCTAAACTTTTCATTGCAATATAGAAAATGGTTCATGTACATGGATACCCAAGACGGTAGATATCTTACAAGTCAAATACATTACGTATATGGGGGTAATTCTATAAGTAGAGTTTAACATCTATAGGCTGCACTGCACTAAACCAAATGAAATGAATACATACATATATATATATATATATTTAGACATTAAAGCAGGTTTCATGTAGAATATGGTACATGAAAAACATTCACCATTCTTTTACAGGTCTACGCAAAAGAATTAAAATATAAATAATGGGTCAATATTTGAAAATTTAAGGAAGCGTATTTCAGGTTATGACTTGTGTTATTAAAAAAGGATTGTATTTATGTGCAACTTATAGTGTGTCCATAATTTCTAGACGATATACAGGGTTGCCAATAATTAAGCGAAACATTCTTTTTTATTGCATGTAATTAGAGGAAGTTCTTTACCATAATATTTTACCAGGTCTAGGAAAACTGGACAGGAATTGTAATTAATTCTTCATACCCATATTATAAATACATTTCTTTCTTTTCTTTTTTTTTTTTTTTAAGATAAATATGCATCGCTTGTATTTATATATTCACAATTTTCAGGGTTTCTTGTATACCTAAGTCAAGATTTCAGTGTTTGATCTTTGTCTCTGTTTTTTTTCAGAATAACTCTAAAACAAATAATTTCAGTCGTTTCTTGAAGTTGATATGCTTGTTATTGGAAAATTTTAAACAAGATTGGTACGTTTCAAGAAACAATGAATAAGAAAGTTGTAATAATTTTAAATGAACTTATTTTGACAATAAATTTGAATTCTATATAAAAGTAGTTACATTAATCAAGGGGAGGGGGAAAAGGTGTGTACCCGGCTACATCCCATATAGCACAGTTAGACAGTTGTGACAGCTGACCAGGTGCAAAAAAATATCATTAAGGACTTCCTTTTCTTAAACAGCTTTACCCAATAAAAGCCGAAAAATAATTTGCTATACGTCCCCCGAAACGTTTGCTTCTTACCCCGCATTCTTTAAAGAGGATCGTTTCCTGTATTGGTAAATGTTAGTCGATGCATTTAAGAAATATTATGTTTACTAATATATATCTTTCATTTGCTGAGTGTTGCAAAGGAATTAAATTATTCAATATACAATATATATATGTATAAGTATTTTACCGTATGTTATTTATTTCAATATGATGTATTTATTAAGTTCGATTAGCTAAGCGCATTTACACTAAATAATGACAAATATTCTCTTTATTTCTGTCTTTCTCTCTCTCTTTTTTCTTTCTTTCTTCTCAAATGAATAAGACGTACATGACTAATTATTGTGTATTAATAACTGAACTGTAAGTTGATCTCTCTTTATAAATTCTTTCAAGATATTTAAACTTCTATAAATCTAAAGTTTTGTTGATTAACTATAACACACGCCTCCCTATATATATAAACAGATTTACAGAAATTCGTCTAATTTTGCATACAATAATCAACCGATGCCCATGAAGACGTATTAGGTATATTATATGTTTTTATTATTTGAATTCTGATTATTTCTTTTTCTTTTTATTTAAATTTTCACTTTCCTAATGAGATATATTTCAGCACTTATATTTCCTTTTGTACAATGTTTCAAAAGGTTTAATATTATAGATATATATAGATACACACGCACACAAAAGAAAAAAAAAAGAAAAAGAAAAGAATTTGCCCGTGCTTTAATGAATGTATTTGTACATTTGCAGTTCTTAATAAATTGATTTTTTATTTTGCTTTCGATAATCTTAATATAAATAAAAGTCATTGTTTGTTTGTATGTAAGGGAAAGAGGTTAAAATTATACCAAACAAATTTCTGCTTATTATGATAAAATCTTTTAATAGGTGTTTTGAAATCTCTCAACCTCTTGAAAACAAAACCCGACACGCAGAAAAAAATTTAGTCAACCTGACCTAAACCCGAATCGCAAGAAAAAATAGTATGTTGTGGCCACCACAAGACTTTCTTCTATATTTTCCTGTACAAATTCACTAAGTGCGAGTAATTTATTAAATCTATTATTTATTAAAATTATTTAACATGATAAATGCAAATCCTTTTCATCTTAAGGAAATCTAACACTAAGTAGCCAACGGAATACAGTTTTATCGCCTATAAATAACATCTTAAAAAATGCGTTTTTACAATGATTATCTCATATATCAAGTTTCGTACAGTTACATGCTACAAACGTTGAGATATAGCCATCACGTATTGATGAAATTAGCAGCATAGGAGCGCCACCTATTGACCGATAAGCATCCAAGTTGAGTCAACATAATATCTCATAGTGGCCTTCTTACATATCAAGTTATGTTTGATGATACGCAATAGAATCCGAGACATAGCCTTCCATTAAATTGTGGAAATCGCTGTGTAGCAGCGCCACCTGTTAATCGGTTTACTCCAAAAGTTGAGGACACTAATTTTTGTTAAGCTGCATCTATCTACATACAAATTTATGTGCAATTCTGTGCAGTAGTTTCTGAGATATAGCCATTCCTTAAATTGCGGAAATCGCTGTATAGTACAAAATATGTTGGTCGATAAGCATTCAAATTGAATAAGCATAATATCTTATAATGGTTTTCTCACTTACTAAGTTTTCTTTGATAAAACGCAATAGAACCTGAGATATAGCCTCCCTCGTAATTGCAGAAAACACTGTGTAGCAGCGCCACCTGTTGAGCGGTTCACACCAAAAGTTGACATGCACTAATTTTTGTTAAGGTGCACCTACATACAAGTTTATATGTAATTCTGTACAGTAGTTCCTGAGATATACAAACTTTGTTTAAATTTTATTCATTGGTCCTTGAGATACAACATCCACAAAATTTGTGATACAGACAAACATTTTCTAAAAACAGTCAAATCCTCTTCAGGACATCCCAAAACATGAAAATACATCAAAAAGTTTCACGAATCCAATACTTTTTCTATATATACATACAGAAGAAAGTGATAATAGCTTAAAAAGAAAGAAAGAAATTGTTTTTAAACCTCGATTCTGATAACCGCTAATTTTTTCAGCGTCTTCGTCGCTTATGTCATGTCGGATCTCGGTCACCACTGCCTGCTGAAGCGCCTTACCTGGGCAATCAATATTGAACTTCATTGGATGCTAATTGCTGCTATTATTCCGTGGTTTTCTATGAAACTCGCTCATAATACGGCTTAAGTTCCTCTAGATTTCCATGAGAGCATCACAAACAGGCGTGGGACATAAGTGTTCTCAATCGGTATTAATTCGAAAATTTAGAAAGCGTAATTTAAAAGTCTATTGTACAATGCCTTGTTAAACATGTTTAGATTAATAGCTACATAAGAATGAAAATTGTTCTTAAATATGTAGTTTTTTGTCTACATTATACACAAAATCTTGAAAATTCGAACACGGAAAAAAAGAGAAAATCCCAGAATTCTGATAATTCAACATTTAACTAAAAAATTACCCTAAAATAATACTATTAGATAAGATTTATAAATACTGATTTTCAGCAAAAGGACGCTTATCTATATAAATAAAGAGAAGTGTCTGTGTCTGCCTCCGCTCTGGTGCTAACGCTACCGATCACAGAGCTATAAAACTTGTCATATCGGTACCTGGGACCCTGTAGGTGTGCACCTCATCGAGATTTTTTCGAATTTGAACTTTTTTTTTTCTTTTTTCAATTTTAAATATTGGCTTTTATGTTTAATCTTTCATGAATTTATTTTTCCATTGTAATCGTCTGCATTCTTAGCAACGGCCATTGCACAATTTATTACTTTCTCTTACCCATAGGGTCGAGAAAGTACTGTTTTAGGGTCAAATTTTCGAACGTGAGTTTTTGTTATACTTACAAGTTCTGAGGTCCCCTGAATACGAAAATCATGTTTTTAGCGAATGGTCTGTGTGTCTGTCTGTTATCAGCATATCTCAAGAACAAATAGTAGCAGAAATTCCAAACTCGGTATTCCAAATGTGTATCATATAGGGATTTTACACTAAGCTTTTCGTTGAGATGAAGCCAATGGATCGTGTACAGGAACACTCAAAAGTATTCAAATACATTACGTCTATAGGGGAAATGCAGGTAAGTAGAGTTTAACATCTATAGACTGCACTAAACAAAATGAAACGAATATATATATTTTGTAATAAAGATAGTCAACTAGGAAAAAAAATTGTGTATGTAGGAGCCTCGCCTCCCCCCCTGGGGGAAAGTCCCTCCTCGAGGGGAGTAAATTTTCATGATGGATATATTTCAAAAGAGCTCGCCAATTCTTTTAAAACGAATGGTTGAACCATCGATCTGCGATAATTCAAAATAAAGTTATCGATTTTTTTCATTTTTAACATTTTTTTTTTTTAATGTAATTGAGAATAAATAAATAAATTTAACTTTTTTTTGCATATTTAGTGTTATATTACTTCTCTAATATGAAAAACGTCTGCATTATCATGGAAGATAATTTTTTTAAATAATAATTTTAATAAATTATTTTTACGAATTTGTATAAAAAAATATAGAAGAAAGTCGTGTGGTGGCCACATCACACTAGTTATTTCTTGTTAGTAGATGTGCTTTACTAATAATATTTTACCATTTCCAAGAAAGCTGTTCGGGAATTGAAATAAATTCCTCATAGAGATATGGTAAATAGTATACGTTTTAAGCTAAATATTCATCGCTTGTTTTTTGTATATTTATACATTTTGAGGCTTCCTGATTACCGTAGTCAAGTTTTTTAACGTTTGATCTTTGTCTGTGTCTCTTAGAGTAACTTAAAAACGAATAATTTTAGGAGATCCAAATGTTGTATTTTGAAGTTAATATAAGTTTGTTGCCGGAAAAGTTTGATCAAGATTGATATGTTTCGATGTATGTTGCGTGTGAAAATTGTCTGTATAATTTTAAGTAAACTTTTAATTTTATTAACAGAATTAAATTCTATATAAATGTAGGTGCATAGCCCCTCTCACACAGAACTAATTATCATATAAAACTCTTCCGAAGCCTAATTTGAATTGTTTTACATAGGTTTACATAATAGTACTCACTATCTTACCCCTTAATCTCCAACCTGTTTTAATTTATTATATATATTGAAAATAAAATGGCAATACAGTAGAAAAAAAAATTTATTATATTAAATTTTAAATTTAAAAACTTATTTATAACAGTTTATGCATAATTTTTATAGTATAAGAACTTTTTATTTTTCACTTTTAAATATTATTCCTTTAAAAAATATATATATTTTTTTCTTTCTCTGTCTTTTTTCTTTTTTCATTCATTCATTCATTCATTTTTTTTTTTTTTTTTTTTTTTAATTTATAGTATTTATCGGAAAAAATCGTAACATATCATAGAAACCATTAAACTGATTTTTTATGAATTTAATTCCTTTTAAAAGAAAGTATATTTTTTATTTCATTTATTATATTGCTCGGAATGATATGATAATATAGTGGAAATAGACGGAACTATAAAATACACGGTTCAAAAACTAAAATATTTAATAGATGTTGAGATACAGTCACCTTTAAAATCGTAGTTTTTCTTTTTTTTTTTTTTTTTTTTTTTTTTTTCTTTTTAATAATAGCAGATCTACCTGTCGTCGATAAATATCCAAAATGAAATATCCTGGAAAGATATTTCTGCAGGCAGTGGAAACCCGGACCCGCTGTAGAGCGGGTAGAGAAAAAAAGGCCGTAGGCAGCAGGTACCAGAAGCGAGGTTTAGAGCGATTTCAATATATATTTTTTAATTTTTATTTATGATGGGATGAAAAAAATGAATACCAATCCAACTCTTTTGAAAATTCATTTAAATATAGTGAGCAGCGAAGCGGGCGAAGCCTGATAGTTTTATATAAAAAGAAGAAATAACGATCATATAAAATAAGAGACTAAAATTTTAATGCCTGTGTTCGCCTTAATTTAACACCTACAGTGCGATTATAGTAGATCTATATTTCATTTCTTAAAAATAAATAAATAAATAGCATTATAGATGATTATGTATTCTCTCTGTCTCTCTTTTAATACTTCCTAACAAGTTTGAAAAGTGTTAATGACTTCGGTTTGTCTCTCTGTGTCTGTCTTTTTGTCCGCGTTTTAACTTTCAAAAATATTCATGAAATTTCTTGAACTGACATATATTATTTTATTTTACTATTGGATATTTCTTATTTAAAATGGTGTGAATACCTCTACTGGTTTGTCTACAGGGACACCTAAAAACATTCCAAAGCATTGTGTTCTATGAGAGGTATTTCTAAAAATCATATAATAATAATTTTACTTCTCACAAATCTTAATGAAACTGAAATATGTTATTCAAGTTTACCATCGGATGTTCCTTAAAAAAGAAAAAAAAAAAAAAAAAAAAAAAAAAAAAGGAGTACATACCACCGTTGATTTGTATACAAGAATTCCCGAAAGTATTCCAAAGCATTCCGTTCTATGAGAGGCATTTCTATACACCAAATTTTAATAACTTGACTTTTCACATATCGTAGTAAAATTGAAGTGTATTATTCATATGTACACAAAAATATTTTCTATAGAGTATAGTATGATCCGTATTAGATTTGTAGGGCCACACAAAAATATTCAGTTACATTATGGGCTATTATTGGAAAGTGACTGGAATTGCATTTCCGATAAACATTAAGCGTGCTTAACCCTTTCTAACAATTCTTAAGTGTGAATATGATTGCAATTTGTATATCTATCTATCTGACTGTCCGTTCCGATATTCTATAAATGCTTTGGAAAATTTTAAATAACGATACTCTGTTCACTATGGAATGTTCCCTATTTAATATGGTGTTAATAGGTCCTATACATAGGTATGTGTACAAAAACATCCCGCTCGCCCCCCCCCCCCCCCCCCCACCTCAAAAAAAAAAAAAAAAAAATGTATTGCGTTTTAAAACAGATTTTTATAAACCCCATTTAAATAACTTACTACCGTAAAAATCATAAAGAAATCAACATTTAATGCTAGTAATACTATAATAATGCTTTGTATACAATATGGTATGGTTAACCTCGAGATTGTCAGGGCTGCATAAAAATGTTCAGATCTATTAAAGATTGCAGTTAAAATCTGAAGACTGCATTTTCATTCGTGTTAAGCATTTTAAACATTTTCAACAATATTTAAGAGTTACTATGAATTCAGTCTTAATATGTATGCCTTTTAGTCCTGTCTGTCTTGAAAGGAAACAAACAAACAACAACAACAAAAAAAAGATTACTGCATATATTTATACGCAGTTAAATACCGTTTCTACATTTTTCATTTATTAGTCTTTTACGTTTTATATATCTATTTTGTACAGGTATAGTTAAAATTCTTTCCTATTGATTATAATACAAAATTGTTTGGTTTATACGATTCGAATATCGACTATAAATCTTTTTTTTTTTTTCTCTCTTTTCTAGTATTAGCGAACTTTCTGCTTAAGTCCTTATTTCTTATTTCTTCAGATATTAATTATCTTAAATTTTGTGAGAAATTTCATGATTATGTTTATTATTATTATTCTTTTTACGTCGCTCTAAGGAGAAAAACAGCAAAAACTTTATTCGTAATGCTAAATTTAATACCCATAGAAAATCAGTGATTCAGATATTTGTTTATTAAAGTTATTTTGCAATTAATGCCTATCTTTAATGTTTAATATTTATTAATAATATATTTTTATTCGTGTTCAAGTTAAGCAATCATAATTAGTACTTTTATTTTAAAATTTATTTACTATCTTTAATATAAATAAATTAATTAAATAATTAATTAAAATAAACATAAACATAAACACGTATATTTTGATTTTAAGTCTTTTTAAATATAGTTTTATGCCATTTCCTTGAAAAATGTGTATGGTCTCAAACTAAAGAAATAACTCGTGTCTTCCTTCATACAAATTCTTGCATGTGGCAATTCTTATCTGTTGTCCTTTTTCTAAGAACGCACAACGCACCTGAAAATCCTGTTAAGGGGTTTTCTGTAGTTTTAAAAGAAGAAAATAAAGGGACAATTTCTTCTCCGTTAAAAATCCTTTATCTCTTAACAGAGGAGGGTAAAAACACTATTAATCATCATCGATCACTTGAGCTTGTGAAATTTGGGAATACACGTCTACCCGCACCACCCCTCACGCAAATGCATTTGTCAAATAAAGTTGTTCCGAAACCTAATTTGAATTTTTTTTTAAATATAAGTAAGTTTTAAATATATGTCAGTTTATATAACAGTTTTCGTTATTTTACTGCTTAATCTCTAATCTGTATTTATAGTATTAAATTTCAGGGTAAGGGATGGTCGTGTGAATTCCACATCAAATATTTACCTACTTACTTATCCTTATGTTAGAAAAGGATAAAGTATTGTCTTTGGGTCAAATTTTCGAAATAGAGATTTTTTTTGTATTTACACGTTATAAGGTTCCCTGAATCTAAAAAACATATTTTTATAGCGGTTAATCTATCTCTCTGTATATGTGTGTTAACAGCATATCCCAAGAACAAATAGTAGTAGGAAGATGGTATTTTATATTTTTATCATATAGTAATGCTACATTAAACTTTTCATTGGGATCATGAAAAGAGTTCGTATACAGGGCCATCCAAGAGATTTCAAACACATTAAGTCTACGGGCAAAATTTCTTACACAGTATAACATCTATAGATTGTCTTAATAAAATAAAATGAAATAAACTTTTTTTTTTGTTCATGCAACAAAGCATATTTTGCGCGGCGTGTGATATGGATATCATTCATTATTCATATACAGGGCTACCCAAAGTATTTGGATACATTGGGGCTACAGCTTTAAATTGCTGGAATTGTATTTCTTTTTGTGAAAAGTGTTTTTGATCCAAGATTAAATTTAAGTACACAGCGTAATATGTACATGTTTTGTAGCTAGTATACAGAGCACCCCAAAATTATGATAAACTTTTCTTCGATTGAATGTAATTGATTCAAATGCATTGTTATATTTCACTATGTTGACGAACTCTGTCCAGGTAGAAAAATTAATTTTTAATGCCCATACTGTAAATAGAGTATTTTTTGAAGTTTGTTTGCTGACTGTCGTATTTTGTATAATATCACGTCTTGAGGTGCCCTGAACACGAAAGTGAAATTTTTAGCGTTTTACTTTTTTTTATATCAATTTTCAGTATAACGTCCAAAAAAAGAAAAAGAAAGAAAAGAAAACTGAAGGAAATTCAATTTTTTTATTTTGAAACAGGTTCTTGATTGCCACTTTAAAAGTTCATTATAATTTGCAAGTTTCAAGGCTAATTGATAACAGCGTAGATTCTTTTTTTTTTTTTTTTTTTTTTTTTTTTTAAATAAATGTAGGCATTATAATTAAACAGGGGGTTGAGGGGAGCGGGGAATGCCGCCTCCTAAACTCCCATTTTAATCCTCTCACTCAGTATTATATTTCAAATAAACTCTCCGTAAACCGATTTTAGCTTATTTTTAAACTAGATGGAACTGCATTATCTTACCTTATTTATTTACGTCTAAATATAAAATCTATCTGTGTAGCTTTGAAATGCAAGGTAAGAGAAAGTCTCGTGAGAGACACACAGATTATTTAATTTTTAATAAACTATATACCAGAGTTTATCGGACTTATAAAAAATTTCGATTTCCAGTTTTTATTTTATTTATACGTTTTGAAAGATCTTGAAGAGGATTTGATCATTTATGAAAAGGCCTGCCTGTCTGTGTACGCGAAAAAACTTTCATAGCAGCTCTAATTCAAAAATTAATGAGCAGAATTTTCGTAAAACTTTTATTTAGTTGCAGTTTGACATAAACTGGTGTCTATTAAATTTCAGCATACATAGCTCAATGGGGGGCGCTATTCTATAATTTTTTCATAATTTAATTACAAAGTCTTGGACTTGATGCCCCGTGTGGTAATTAAATCCTAGTAAAATAGTACACAACGTGTACATTATTAAAATATTTATTTTGTTCCGATTTTATCATACTTTTAGTCTCATAAGCTCTAGAGCCTTTTTCCTACCTTGTACTCAATGTACAACCATGATAACTGCAGGTCTGAATTTAATCTTATGTAGCAATAAATCTTAATGTAATATATTATGAAAAAGTCCCAGTTTGTATTTTAACTGCTCATTATCATAAATGTAGTATAGTTTCAGACTCAGAGCTATCGTTATACGATTTGAATTTTTCATTACCTTTGGGGCCTTTACTAATTCTTATTCATATGTGAAATGTCTTATTCATATATTCCCAATTAATCGAGGGGCCCACCAGCGACCGAGCGGTTCTGCGCTCAAAGCCGATAGATGGGAGGTGCCGGGTTCGACCCCAGGTCGCACTCATCGATTTAGCCGTTCGCATTTTTCCATGGTTTCCTCCGAAACTCGCGTAAATAAGGGCTAGGACTCCTTAGAAAGACCCCCACGGAGGGCATTTCCCCTATAGGCCTAGGACACTTACGGAGTCAATCGGCCTTAATCATACAACTAACCAACCCTATTAATCGGGGCTAATAATTCTTGATGCATTAAGACACTTTATCTTGAAAAATTCAGAATATAGTTCTAGAAATAAATTCATTTTAAATTAGGGTGATATTTACTGAACTAGAACAACTGCGGATTTGAAATAACCGCATAACGCGAGTAAGAATACACTCGGTTCTCTCTCCTATTATTTCCCCCATAACCTTACATAAAAAAATCTTACCTGTAGCATATTTTCTACACATTTTCGAATTTCTAAGTATTTTTTTCTGTAAAATAATAAAAGCGATAGTTTTTAATAGATAATTTTTCGAGGATAAGGATTTGATACACACGGATTGGAGGGGAAATTTTCGATAAGAAATAAAAAATTCGGATTCAAATAATCGAAGTAAATAAAGCATCCCAATTTCTTGAACCACCATGAATTTTTCCGTGTGAATTCTCTAATTGCCTGGACTAATATTTAGTATACTTAGGGGGAAAATTCCATTGAAAAAAGAAATTTTCATTAAAATTTTATTTTTATTTATTTATTGTTAATATTTAACAGAAGATAAGAATTAGCAAAAAAGTGAAATCTAAATAAATATTATACTTTTTTTTTTTTTTTTTTTTTTTTTTTCGAGTTTCTTTATTTTGATTTTTCTTTTGTCATATTCAAAGTTTAAAACATAATGTTTACGTACCTGTAACAAAGTAGAAGAAGAATAGCTTACACACTTTCTCTGCGAATTATATTCTAAACGCCTGAATTTTAACAACTTTGTCAGCAAATCACCCTTATTTTCTGAAACCTACGAATTGTTAGTAATAACAATTGTTTCGTGTCAAACTATAAAAATACAAACCTTCATTAGAAAAAAAAGGGCTGTTTTCGTGCTCACTCATATTAAAAACATTCACCTGATTCACCTGATTTTGTATAACTATTTCTACTCAAAACAAATAAAAATAATTTGCATTGGCATGTTTACCTATAGGTTCCTTTCTGTACACCTGATTAATTATTTTGTTTAACTATTTCTATTCAAAATAAGTTAAAATAATTTTTTATTGGGATGTTTTTACATAGGGCTCATTTTTGATTCGTAAATATTGTATTTAATCTATTGTTGTTGCGTTTGCTATCAAAGGTAATTGTTAATCGCAAGTTAAATTTGCGTAAAGCATTTAAGTTAAATTTAATAAATGATTTTACATGTCAAAACTGTTAATTACTTAAAAATAAGAAAATAAAAAATTTGTCATGCAATGATTTAAATCAAATTTGGCAATACGCAACAGAAAGTCTGTCAAATATTGCCAGAAAAAATTAAATAAATACAAATTTTCCTTATTAAATAATTTGTTTTTATTTAAATTACTAATATAAATAAAAAGTTTTTTTTTTTTTTTTTTTTTTTTTTTAATTTTATCTGCATCCCCTTTTTCTCAGCACATAAATAAATTCTTCCAGTTTTAATAATTTTTTTGGCTCACTTGTAGATTTTTTTCAAATGAGAATAAGTTCTAAAATAATTTTAATTTATTATTATTATTGTTTATTTATTTTTCATTTATTTTGATGTAATGCTTATTTTTCTCTAGTAAAATTAATTGCTATATGGAAGAAAGATTGTAAACATGAGTGAAATGACGCATTTTTAAAAATATCAAATCAGTTCAACTGAAACGAAATACAGCTAAAAAGTATCAAACCATATTTTTACGAGAAAAATTTACTGTCTGAAAATTTCACAGCAATGACCTTCAGGAGTCAGGATTAGCTCCTTATTGTTATCTACCGCATTGTTATCTATGAGATTTGACACTTGTCACTCCGCCCCTGCTCCCCCCAAAAATTACTAACGTTCTTGAAAGCAATACCTCTTCTACTCAAAACCTATTTAAAAGAGTTCCTAGTCGAATGTGCTTAACGTTTTAGAAGGGATGAGTGAAAAAATAGGTAACGGCTAAAGGGTTAAACAACGACAGTCGTTAAATTCCACTTTTACCGACTTTCTTTCCTCCCACTGCTAAAGAGCGATTTTCCTCCCAAGGTTGTTATCTAAGGTAGTAATCGAAGCAGTCTTCTTCCGAGGCTAAAGATGCCAGTGATTTCAGCCAATGGCGTGTTGAATTAGACGTTACACCTGTGAATAGACGTCGTGTAAGAAAAACAACATTGCAAGGCAATATGAGGACCGCACATCCAGAAATGCGCGTTCTAAAAAAATTCATTGTTCAGAGTTTGCGTTCTTTTATTATCAATACTGCGAAAAAAATTTCATTACCAGAATATTATATGTTAAAATTTTATCTTTACTATTATGAGGGGATAAAGCTGTTAGAGTGTACAAATATAATGGGAAAAAATAAACTAAAGTACCACAAAGTTTTTTTTTTTTTTTTTTTTTTTTTTTTTTTTAAATATGGCTTTTTCTTTCTGTCTATTTCTTCTCTCTCTCTCTCTCTCTCTTTTTTTTTTTTTTTTTTTTCTCTTGGCGGTTTAAATTATTTTGATAAGTTTGTTTATTTAAAAAATGTTTTCATCTGTAGAAGTAAGATTACTTATTAAAAAATGTAATTCAACTCAAATCTATATATAATGCAATTATTATTATATATATTTTTATTATTTCTGTTAACCTACTTGTTTCATGATATAAATTTTCGCTTAATTTATTAATAAAATATTCAATATATTAAGGTGTCTGTTAAATAATAAATAAAATTAAACATGGAAATAAGATAGGCCCCCTGGGGGTCTATTCTCCGATCCGACTGTATCCCAATTCCGACTGTCAAAGTCGTTATTTTGATCACGTAACGTGACATTCCGACTTTTTGCTATTCTCCCCTCTCAGTCATAGAAATTTGCGATGAAGATCCGGTTTGTTTCAGTCCTTTGATAACGACTCCTTCATGCTGTCCGTTTAATGACTCGTCCCTATTTTCTTCAATTCTCGTGAATGATTTTTTGGGAAATATCAGTTTATCAATATATAAATTGGTATTGTGAGGTTAGTTTATCCTCCCTCTCCCCAATATTATTTTTGAAAAAGCAGACCTATATAATTAAAAATTTTTTTAATAATAATATAAGAGAATAAGCTTTTCAAAATTAAAAAGTAACCGAACTGAATGGCACATTTTAATCCTAACTGAAGTGATAACATGAAAATATGATTTTCCAACTGTGCAAAAATGTGCCGGAAAATCAGAAAAACTCTTCCTATTAAAATGATCATTGCTTAAAAAATATGTAATTTATTCATTCGATTTTTTTTCTTTTAAAGTAACTGTTAAACTGAAGTTACATATAGTTTATTTACTCACTCTTTATATACATAACTAATATTTCTAATGAAAAGTTTTTGAACTTTACTGGTTTTCAGAATGTTATTAAAAAAAAAAAAAAAACGAATTTGTTTAATGCAATTTTTTAATGCTTTTTATTACTTATTATTTAAGGCTAAATATTTTTTGAACTATAATAATTACCTATATTAGTCTGTATTTTGTTTATGTAAAAATTATTTTCCTTGTGTATTCAATATAATTGGAAAATCTTTGTATTCTTAATCCTATGAAAAACATATTACTTTTTAAATAAAAATGTATAAAATCTTATAAAAAAGTAAAAACGCAGTATTTATTTATAATATATTTATTAAGCACAGATAGAGAGAGGTTCGAATTAACAAATTTTCAGATTTTTTTTTAAAAGTCAGTTTTGGAGTAATGAAGCTCCCAATAGGAGATGCTTAAAAAATCATAATATTAATTCTAAAAGTGCATTTATGCTACGCATAAAATGAAATTTCATATAAAGTTAAAATAAAAAAAATTCAGATTTCTATCATGTTTAGTTTCAATATATAACATAAATAAATAATAATAATAAACTAAATTTAAGTTCAGTTTACCAGCTATTTGTGAATAAAATAAAAGATTAAATCATTTAAATAGTTTTATAATAGTGTTGATTTGAATATAAGGAGTTCAAAAAATTAATTTAACTTTGCTTCAAAATAATCTATTTATATTTTACTCGTATTGTGGGCAAAACATTTCATTTCTACATCTTATTTCCATGTTGAATTTTATTTATTATTTAACACACACCTTAATATATTGTAGATTTTATTAATAAATTAAGCGGAATTTTATGTTATGAAACAAGTAGGTTAACAGAAATAATAAAAATATATATAATAATAATTGCATTATATATAGATTTGAGTTGAATTACATTTTCTAATAAGTAATCTTACTTCTGCAGATGAAAACATTTTTTAAATAAACAAACTTATCAAAATAATTTAAACCGCCAAAAGAAAAAAAATAAAAATAAAAATAAGAGAGAGATAAGAAATAGAAAAAAAAAAAAGAAAAAACGAAAAAGCCATATTAAAAAAAGAACTTTGTGGTACTTTAGTTTATTTTTCTCCTATTTAATTTGTACACTCTAACAGCTTTATCTCCTCATATTAGTAAAGATAAAATTTTAAAATATAATAATTCTTGTAATGAAATTTTTTACGCAGTATTGATAATAAAGGAACGCAAACTCTGAACAATGAATTTTTTTAGAATGCGCATTTCTGGATGTGCGATCCTCATATTGCCTTGCAAAGTTGTTTTTCTTACACGACGTCTATTCACAGGTGTAGCGGCTACGTCAACACGCCATTGGCTGAAATTACTGACATCCTTAGCCTCGGAAGAAGACTGCTTCGATTACTACCTTAGATAACAAACAACCTTGGGGGGAGAATCGCTCTTTAGCAGTGGGAGGAAAGAAAGTCGGTAAAAGTGGAATTTAACGACTGTCGTTGTTTAAGGACGGTCGCTATGGCGGTCGGATCGGAGAATAGATCCCCTGGGGCCCTATTCTCGTCTAGTCGTTACGCGGAAACCGGTTGTTCTGAAGCGAGACAACAACGATTTGCTATTCTCATTCGAGCTTGTTTACAGTCGTTAAGTTACCGGCAGCTAGGAGGCAGTTGTTCAGCTTAAAAATCGTCGTTTATCACAATAGAAATGGGCGCGTCTGTATAATGTTTTAGTTTGCTCAGTTAAAGGGACATTTCACATTTTCCACCATTGAAAACAGGTTGTCATCATCGCTATTCACAAAATTCCCCTCCCAAAACGGATTACGAATGACCCCTTGCAACTGATTGGTTTAAAATGTCACCCTCGGAACGCGAGCGTTTCTTCTCCCACTCAAGATAACAACAGACCAGAATAGCAGATAACCGGAAGATGGTTATTACGGTGGGTAGAACAGTAGTTAAAAAGTTACCTTTTCTCAATAGATGGCGCTGAATTTCACCGGGAAATTTGAAGTGGGGGGTGGTTTGGAAAAAAGAGGAGGTCATTGAAAGTGTCACTCAATTGCTAATGACCAATATCGATGTATCACTGTCTTCCAATTCCTTGAACGATTGTCCAATGAGTGGCACATAAAGGAGGAGTTAAAATTTAGCGAAATTCTTTAAAACGTGGAATAATTTCTGTTTTCATAGGATTTGTATATTTGTGAATTGAACTTGACAGCTGTTAAAAGAAAATTTTCTTTTGTGTATTTTAAGTGAAAAAATAGCAACTTTTTTTGTAGATTTTTTATTTTGTATAGAATGGGAAAAAACAACCGATACAGAAAAAGATGTACTTACCGAAAAATATCGCAGGCCCAAAAAATAATAAGACAGCATCGTAAGAAGCAAGTGGATAACGAAACTCGTGAAGAAAGGTAAGACTGCATTTATTATTTTAAAATTTTATATTGTCTTTATGAAATTTTAAGATTTTTGTTATGTGATGACGCCCCATTCATACGTTTCCCGTTATCTCGATTATACATTTATGATCTGAATTCAGGTCCCATTTCATTTCAATGGTTTGTTATAAGTTAAAAATGTTGCGAAAATACCATTGCAAATTAACTTAAAATTTTTTCATACATTAAATGTCGGTTTCACTTCACTTACTTAAATTATATTAAAATTTATTTTAAAAGTAATTAATTGTTTTAATTAATAATTGCGTATTATTATTAGATTTTGATATTTATGTGTATATATTTTGTATTATGTTTCAATAATTAAATAAAACGTATGAATGGCGTTCAGTTATTATGCATGTTCTAAGGTTTTTCTTTATAACTTTACAATATATCAATAAATAAAATTTCAATCCATATTATATTTACTGAAAATAATACATGCAGTGAAACCCTGTTATCGGTCACTACTTTGTAAACTAAATTATTGTGGGCATCTAAAAACCGCAATATGTATTAGGTGCTTTTTACTCTAAACACAACAGCAATAATTATATAGACATTATATAGGCTTTATTAGGCGAAAACTGCAAATATTCCATTACTTAATATTTTTCAAGTCAACATTACAAGTTCAATTGATAATTTACTGTAAAATTTCACAACATAAATTACCATTAATTTATATATACATACATATATTTAATATAAATCAAATCAAAAATTATATTATTAAGTTTCTGTATACTGTCACGTCTTTTAAAAACTTAAATTGTGTAATTGTATAATGAGTCTCAGGTTAATTTTTTGATAAATACTATATATCTTGGTCTTAATATTTTACGTATACTAATGATTTGGGAGTTAATTCTATTGTGTCGATTTATTTTAATTTCATTAAGTTCCATGGGGACTTTGGGTTTGATCAAATTAAATGTTTAGTCTCAAGATTTTCATAAATATTTTAATATCATTATAACAACCATTTATTTATTTTTATCATTTTTATTGTAAATTCTACTCATTGCGCCTTTTAATAGAAATGATGCTTAGTGTAATTTGTTATATTTCATTTGTTCATCTATAAAATCCTTTAAATACAAATTTGCTAATATTTAATTACTGATTTAAATAAATAAATAAATAATAAATATTTCCTATTATTTGTGCAAATAGCGCATATTATGTTGCACTAAAATTAAATTAAAATTAAATAAATCTAAATCAAATCAAAAATTAAATTAACTATGATTCTGCATCCTGTTACTTTTAAACTAAATTGTTTAATTTTATGATCAGTCTCAGATTATTTTAATTGCTTTTTTGAGAAATATTTTATTTATTGGTCTTATATCGTCTGATATTAATGATTTGGGATTTCTATTGTCTTGATTTGCTTCAATTACAAATTATTTCATGGTGACTTTCGTTTTGATCAAACTGTTTAGTCTGAAGATCTTAAATATTTTAACATTATATATTTATTATTTGCATCATTTTTATTGTAAATGCTGAAGATTGATCTTTTAATAAAAAAGATATTTAGTTTAATTTATTAGATTTTATTTGTTCATTTATTGAAGAATAAAATGAATTTAAACACAATTTGATGATATTTCAGCACTGATTTAATTTTTTTTTTTTTTTTTTTAATACTTCATTTTATTATTGCAAATCAAGCGTACTATGTCTTATTAAAATTGAAATATTAAAAAATTAAATATCAGGTTAATTTAATTACTCTTTGGATAAATCTTTTGTCTCTTGGTCTTATATTCTACGTTTACTAATGATTTGGGAATTAATTCTGCTGTCTTGATTTATTTTAATTTCAATAAGTTTCATGGTGACTTTGGATTTGGTGAAATTTATTGTTTAGTCTGAAGATTTTCATAAATATTTTAATATCATTATAATAACTACTTATTATTTCTATCATTTTTGTTGCAAATGCCGCACATCGCGCATTTGATAGAAATTATGCTTAATTTAATTTATTAGATTTTAT
Source organism: Salticus scenicus (assembly GCA_963930645.1). Taxonomy (NCBI): domain Eukaryota; kingdom Metazoa; phylum Arthropoda; class Arachnida; order Araneae; family Salticidae; genus Salticus; species Salticus scenicus. The sequence continues at coordinate 144,049,232 of OZ005657.1, forward strand.
TTGTTTATTTATAAAATTATAAATTTATTTTAAACACAGTTTGCTAATATGTAACTACGTATTTAAATAAAAAATAAAAAATTAGCAAATAAATACTTCTACAAATGACACTTATGTTGTACTAAAATTAAATGATATTAAAATTAAACTAAACTAAATTAAATGAAAAGTTTAATTGATATTTTTCTGCATACTGTTACTTTTTAATTTAAATTATGTAATTTTATGATCAATCTCAAATTATATAATTACTTTTTTGAGAAATATTTTATTTATTGGTCTCATATCTTACGGATGTTAATGATTTGGAATTTCTACTGTCTTGATTTGCTTCAATTATAATTATTTTTATAATTACTTTGGGGTTTGATCGAAGTAATTTTGTCTGAGAATTTTCGTAAATATTTTAATATCTTTATAATATTTATTTATTATTTGTATCATTGTTATTTTGAATGCTGCAACATTAATCTTTTAATAGAAAATATGTTTATTTTAATTTATTAGATTTCATTTGTTCATTTATGTAACAGTAAAGTGAATTTAAACATAATTTGCTAATATTTAAGCACTGATTTAAATTAAAAAAAATAATAATAATAATAAATAAATAAATAATTACTTTATTTCATTACTTAGTATTGTACGTATTTTGTAGTATTAAAATTAAAATATTTAAAAATTAAATTAAAATATATCTTAATAAAATCCTATCGTTCTCCATACCGGAACAGGACAATTCCGCCGATATTTTAATCCCCTATTCCCCTCATAGGACAATTCCGCCGAGAATTTTAACCCCCCTTTTTCCACAGAGGACAACTCCGCCGCGCCATTTTCCTGAGACGAGAAGAGGGGGGTCTGCAGCAGTATTTCCATTTTTGGCGACGCATTGCACTTTGGCGGCACATCGAGCATTATATAAGAGCCCTTCCCCCTTGCTTTGGAAAGATCAGTAAAAGTAAAATAGATTTTAACCAAATTATGAGTAAAAATTTTTACTCATAAACATGCATTTAATTTTATTTTTCATTATTATTATATATATATATTTTTATTTTTTTTGACAATTAGTTAATCGTATTAATAAATTCTGCTATGACTAAATGTATTTCTAATTTTCGTGTAGCACTTGAATATCATAAAATTCAAGTAAAAATTAACTTAAGAAAAATTTACATCTTAGTTTAAATTATTCCGATTACATTTACAAAATTATTAAAGGATAAATAAGAAATTAAATTTTCTTTGCTTAACATAATATTCAAATATATATTACTTAACTTGTATTAACTTATATTAAATTTTCTTTACTTATTTTCTTTAATTTAATTTCTTAAATTTTTTATTCAACAGTGATAAATAACAGTAATAACAACAGTAATAATTCTGTGCGATGAAAATCATCTCCATCTCGCAGGGACGTATCCAGGGGGGGGGGGGGGGCTCTACGGGCCCGGGCCCCCCCCGAAATTTTTAGAAAACAAATTTGTTCCATTCTGTTCAAGAAAAAAATATTTTATAAAGAACATTATTCCCAGCTACTCTTTCGTTTTTTTTTTTTTTTTTTTTTTGAACATTTACAAATAATCTGCGTATTATTTTGTAGAAATCGCATTTGTGAGTAACAGACAGGTCCCAACTGTGACCACCCCCCCCATCCACCTACCATGAAGTTTATTTTTCTTCTTATTTATTTTTTCTCTTCTTTAAATTTTTAAATTGTTAATATCGGAATAATAGCAACAAAATTATCCATTTAATTATTAAAATAAATCGATCAATATAGTGTTCGTTTAGAAGGTTTTTTTAAATTCATTTTTCCATTTATTAAAATTGCATTTTCAATCATCTGAGAAATGTATAATGTTCATTTTAAATCATTCATTAATTTCATGCGTTCTCTACAAATTAATTGACTATATATATATATATATAAAGTCGTTAAGTTATACAAATAAGAGACAAGAAAAAACTAACAAAAGAAGGAAAAGAATACGCCGGCCTTTGCTGGCGCCAATAGATTTCGGAGGGAATGAGATGTCGCCGAATGCCACGTGCAGTAGTTATACTCGGGGAACGCATAACTTGTCAGCGTTGCAAAGGCTACAGAGACCTGTTTACGCACTTGGCGGTAATTGGGTTGCGATATCGGGCGATTTAGCGATGATTTCGGAAAGTTTTTTCTTTTTATTTTTTTCGATTAAAGTAAAAAAATTTTTGAGAGTATATTTTTTAGTTTCTTTAGAAATGAATTTACACTAAATTCATTACTTACAATTTATTGTAAATCCATATTACTGCAAATTATGTAATATACTACATTTTACCTTGAGAGAAAAACAAAAACAAAAAGGTTAATACTTAAATATTTTGAAAAAGGAAAAAATTAAATAAAATATTATCTGTATGCACATTTTTTGCCTTTGTTTTCTTTAAAGAGAAACCGATTATTTTATATATATATATATATATATATAATTTAAAAATATACTTTTAAAATATTTCGAATATATTTTGGCAGAAAAATTATTTTATCATAAGATTTAAACTGTGATTTTTAAATGCAGTATCTTCTGTGGAGAAAATGAACAAAAAGTTCTAAATGAACAAAACGTAATAGATTTTCAATTTGCATTATTATTTACCGGTTAATCAGTAAATGTTAAAAGCAGTAAAAAAATGAGAAAGTGGAAATAGTTTAAAGCTTTTATGAAAATATTTAAAAAATATTAATTTAAAATAAATAAATAAATATAGTGAATTTTCATATGCAGAGGCAATCTCTGTTTACAATTTGTTTATACATTCATTTTGTCTGTATCCCGATTTTTTTTATGCTAAATGTGAATATGAGAATTTTTATATATATATATTTCTGAATAAAATTAAGAAACTCACAATTTATATGAAAGGGAAGCGAATTTTAATTTACTTGTAAATATGATTTGTCTTGGTGTATTTATTTAATACTGATAAACACACACCTTTGCGACTGCTATTTTTAAAAACTGAGTTGAAACATTTATTTTCATAGCATTTTTAGGAGGTTGGAATGAGATTTTTATAGATGAGAAAGAGGGAAATGTTACGTTATTCGATTCTTTGGAATAGGAATGAAAGCATGTCATTTCACGCATTTTTCAATTTATTTTGATATATTGAATGGATAAGCATGCTTTGATATTAATGTGTGATATTAAATTTAAAAGTAATCTTAAAATTTTCAGAAACAATGTTTCCACACTTTTATTGAGGACTATTTCTTTCCGACAGCATAGACTAAATAAAAACGATTTATCTTTTTATTTTGTGATTTTGTCTTTCCTTTGGCACAGTTAAAAAAATATTAAAGGTAAAATTGAGAGATAATGTTCGACAGAAATTTTCAAAAATTTATATAGTAACCGTTTCAAAGGGCTACAATTTATAAACAAAGTTAAGAACCCCCTCCAATTTTTTTCAGGTTATTTGTATATTTAAATCGAAAAATAACTATTGTAGTAAATTATGTAGAGCAATTGCAGAAAATGAGTCAAAATTCCGTCATACTTGATACTGAAAAACTTAGCAATTGAATGAATACCAATTTTGTAGCCATTTGGAATTATTTTAGATATTTAAAAATAAGTTTTTGACTTTTGTGTAGCTTTTGGAAGAACTTCGAGGCATTTTTATGAATTTAGGAGGCTCTTGGCTCTAAATTCAAATCTCAAAAGATAGATTTATAAGGACGAGAGAACTATTTCTTTCAAGAGCCAATAATAATAATAATAATTCTGTCGTTAAAATTTTGCGGTAGACTACCTTGATTAAAGCAGGCAGTGTCAGGAGTACACTTTCATGCATACACAATAAATAAATAGGCCACTTTCACAAAATTATACTATGTGTAGGACAGAATTTAAATTTCATTTCAATTCACTTGACCACTATCAGCCTTTATTTATTTATTTATTTTTAATTTAATTTAAATTAATTTAATTTATTATTTTTGTTAAATAATATAGTTTTTATTCACTTGATGAAATTATTTTACCAACTAAATCTACAGAATTATAAGTAATAATTCTATTCAATGTAAGCTTTTTCTAATCAAAATTTTTTATAATGATATCTTTAAAATTTTGTAATTCCTCTCCAAGGTATCGATCAATTTGTTATAAAGTCTCAAACAGTATTTATTTCCCAATTAATTTTCTTTAAGTAAATATCCATTAAAATAAAATTTGTTTTACAATGTAATGCTTGCTAATTATGTAATTTCGGCTTTAAATAATTGATCTGTCTCCCATTTATATATAAATTTTACATATATAAGTCTGATATATATATATATATATATATATATATATATATATATATATATATATATATATATATATGATTATTATTATTATTATTATTATTAAAGATAATTATGTTTTTCTTTTATTGTTCTGTTCCAGAAAAAAAAAAAAAAAAAGTAAAATCTTTAGTATATATATAGTGCATAGTATAAATTAATGTAAACACTATTAGTTGTTTGTATTGGAAATAAAAATATTTTATATAACAATGCGTAAACGAATTCAAATTATATTATCAATGTAATAATAATAACGAAAAAGAAAAAGTATTTGTCGAAAAATATTTTTCCTTATTCCTGTTAGCTTGAATATTTCATTGACATATTTGGTGTGAATCTGGTGTGAAAATTTCCCAAAAGTTCAAATCCGTCAAAATTTTTACTCTATTTTTAACAGTTGTGAAATTAAAGAAGCGGACTGTGCATTAATTATCTTCAAATTTTCGAAAATAAAGTAATCTACGAGTATTAGCCCCACCAAACTGTTTCGCACTCACAATAGGGGTTAAAAGGTTGCTTCCGGTATTCCCTCTTCAGCCAATATTTCGCCAACAGACTTTCTTCGCGAAACAATACATTGATATAAATTTTATGCTTATCTATTACAAAAAATTCCATGTGTTAACATAAATATGTTTAGTTTAAATAGTTAATCTTTTTTCAGTTTACCAGAATAAAAAAAAATCGAGAAAAAGTTTATTACACTTAAATATAGTAAAGAACTATTTTCTTTCGCGGATGTGTAATTTCTACAGGCTAATACACACTGTCAAGTTATCCTTTCCCCGAGTATAGTTTCGATATCAGTTTAACTTGAATCCACAATCCACATGTTGTTAATCCTAATGATATGTGTAGTGTAGTTTACAGGTGGGGTAGACAAAGTATTTGACGTCGACATTCACAGAGGTCGAGAGGTCATAGAGTTACACGGAACTTCCTTTGAATATAAGTATTGCACGTAGCACGTTCTATCAGTACAAAATTATCACTAAAATTTGGCTAAAATTATGAGATCGAGATGAATTCTAAAAGAAAATCGCCGAATATATTATCTTTTTTTAACAAAAAGACATGTAATCGCGATGAAAAGTGTACAGAAAGTGTAACCACACCTAATGAAAGCAAAAAGGTAAAAAAAAAAAAAGTATTATTATTTTGTTTTATCTAATTTATATATTTATTTTTCATAAATCTGAATATTTTAAATTTTATTATAAAATGCTTTATTTTACTATGTGACCAAAGTCCATATGCATGGCATAATTATCCATTAGGCAAATCTGGATGTTCCCAAGAACCATCGAGAATTGGTATTTTTATATTTGTTGTTTCTAATAATTAATAATCAAAAGTAAATTTCGAATGTATCATTTATTGGCACATTTTCTTAATTTAGAAAGTTAATAATAATAATTATTTTTTTTTTGTTTAATAATAATAATAATAATAATAATAAATGTATAAATGATTCCCAGAACTTGAATCATTATTTTGACCTTGACTCAATCAAGAAACTAAAGTTTATTGACATTTTAAATGCATGACTGTAGGGGGGGGGGGATGTAAACGTTTAATTTTAAGCAAGGGATATGTTTATTCTAGAATCAATATTGTTATAGCAATTAGTTTTAATAATTTGTTAAATTACCTAAATTTTTCAAGTGGCCCCACTTGAAAAATTCCATATTTTAATATAGTGATTGATTGAGTAAACTGCTTAAACCTTATACATAGTGAATGATTGAAAGAGAGTGATTGAAAATTGCATTTGCTGCGTGTATCAGTTTTTTTTTCTTTTTTTTTTTTCATACTGTTATGCTGCTTGGTTGCCGATAATTCTATGCATTAGTCAAATACCTTTAAAGTATAAATATATATTATAATCATGACTCTTCATCATTAAATATAGCTGTGTGTACAGAGTGGAGAATATTTAAAAATATAATATATATGATTTATTTCGTTCATTTAAATTTGGTTTATAAATTTTGATAATTATAAAATAATTTCTTATTCAGCTAATGATAGAAAAAACTTTATTGTAACTTTTATCTTTCTTATCATATGGTCTTGCATAGGATTTGGGGAAAGTTGGGCGTTCGAAAATCTAGTTTAACATTCTACATAATTCGAATCCCGGAAAAAATCGCACCGGAAAAAATCGCACGGAAAAAATCGCACCGGAAGAAATCGCACTGGAAAAAATCGCACCCGGAAAAAATCGCACCGGAAAAAATCGCACCAGGAAAAAATCGCACCGGAAAAAATCGCACAGAAAAACAATCATGTTTGCGTACACACATGCCTGTCTCCCCAGAAAGCAAAACTCATCTTAAGATTCATATGGGCCTTAGGCAGTAAATTTTAAATTCTATTTAATCTTATAAAGGAGGTTACAGAAAAAAAAAGGGCGGGGGTATTATTAAATTGCATTCTCTGTCACTCTAGATCCGGAAGAGTGGATATATATGAAAATTTAACAACTTTCTAGAAATAAATTTACTATTTAAGAAAATAGTAAATGTTTGAATACCATTCAGAGATATGGGGATTCCGAAAAAAAAAAAAAAAAAAAAAAGGGACACCGGAGGAAGGACATTCTTCCAATTCGCGAATCGCAAAATAAAAAATATCAAATAAGGAAATTTAAAGAATGACTTTCAATTGATTTGGTGCAACATTCATTGGAAAAGGAGGGGGGGGGGTAAGTGCAGGTTGAAAGAAAACAATTGTTTTTTATATCATCTTCTTACCAATTTTAATGAAACATTTTATAATCACGTACAATTTGTGAAAAAAATTACAGTAAGTGTCAGAGATACTTGGGGGTGGGGGATTAAAGAGGGGGGAGCAGAAGAAAATAAGATGATGTTTTACATCAGTATTTTACCGAATTTAATGATATATTCTATAACAATCACTTACTTTTTATGAAGATCACAATGAGTGTACTATACACCTGGGGGGGGCAAGGGGGGGAGTAGATGGAAATAAAATATATTCTTTTTTAAACTACCCCATTATCGATTTAAGAAAAAAAAACTTTGTATAATTATGTACAGTTTGTAAAAAAAGAAAATGTATGAGACATATATTGCGTTGAGCACTTTTGGGTGAACAAAAATCATGAAACTCGCGTCATCGTCAGCGAAAGTTTTCCATTTGAAGTGAAAACTTCTTTAGGCGCGTTGAGCACTTTTGGGTGAACAAAAATCATGAAACCCTCGTCATCGTCAGCGAAAGCTTTCCATGAGAATCGAAACTGGAATTCGAGATTTTAGCTGATTTACACATATTGAAGTGTCCTGAATGGGTTTTCTTTTGTATCTCAGCTACTAATTAAAATAATTTCATAAGTAATACATCATTTGAAAGCTTTGTTGAGTTGGAATTGAACAGTAACTTACAGAAATTTCTATCGCCAGATGGCGCTGTAATACTTTAAAATTTCAACATTTCAATTTCTAATTAAGATTAAATTATTTTTAATACATCATTCGAAAGATATTTTAAAGTACTTTAATATTATCGAAAGTGGAATTCGAGATTTTACCTGATTTACACGTTTTGGGGTGTCCTGAATCGGCTCTCTTTTGTATCTTAGCTACTAATTAAAATAATTTCATAAGTAATACATCATTTGAAAGCTTTGTTGAGTTGGAATTGAACAGTAACTTACAGAAATTTCTATCGCCAGATGGCGCTGTAATATTTTAAAATTTCAACATTTCAATTTCTAATTAAGATTAAATTATTTTTAATACATCATTCGAAAGATATTTTAAAGTACTTTAATATTATCGAAAGTGGAATTCGAGATTTTACCTGATTTACACGATTTGAGGTGTCCTGAATCGGTTTTCTTTTGTATCTCAGCTACTAATTAAAATAATTTCGTAAGTAATACATCATTAGAAAGCTTTGTTGATTTGGAATCGAACAGTAGATTGCAGAAATTTCTACCACGTGATGGCGCTGTAATATTTTAATATTTTAAAATTTCAATTTTTAATTTTGATTAAATTATTTTTAATACATCATTCGAAAGATATTTTAAAGTTCTTTTATATTATCGAAAGTGGAATTCGAGATTTCACCTTATTTACACGTTTTGGGGTGTCCTGAATCGGCTCTCTTTTGTATCTTAGCTACTCATTAAAATAATTTCATAAGTAATCGATATTTTTACTTAATATAAGGCTTAGTTCATTTAATTTGGGTAGCTACAAATATTGTGACGAATCATATAATAGGGGCCGTCCAAAAATGATGTCACGCTAGGAGGGGGGGGGAGGGGGTTCGTGAAATTGTGACAGTTTGTGACAAGGGAGGGGAGGGGGGTAACAAAAAGTGTGACATCACATATTGCAGTTAAAATACAAACATTTATATTCAGCAGATGAAATTTTAAAGTTATTTTAAAATTATCAAATATTAAAGATATTTTTTTAATTCGGGTAAAAGTAACTTTATCCTGTGATTCCCCCCACCCCTCATACATTATTTTCTTTCAGAAAAAAGCATTCAGAGTAGGATTTTAGTATATGATAGCAATAGAAAATCTTTACTTAGCAGAAAACCTTCCCTTCTCACACTCTTGAAATGTCCAACAAAAGATATAAGTCCTTATGGTTATGTTTACAGATGTCATTAAGATCCATAGTCAACATTTAAAAATAAAATTTGAAATATGATCTCTAGTCTAATATTTTGTTTCTGAACTTCAAGTAATTATTGATGTATGTCATGTTCCGTGACATGTGACAAGGGGGGGGGTATATTGAAACGTGACACTTTGTGACAAAGGGGGGAGAGGGTGTCCAAAATTCTGAAAAAAAGCGTGACATCATTTATGGATAGCCCCATACAGATCCTAAAGACTTCTTTACAAACCAAAAATAATTCGAAAATAATAATCTAATAGCTCGACGATACAATTCACAAGTTACTTAGTTTTCACTTCTATCGGCAGTCCCCAAACACTGCTTTGATATATATATATATATATATATTTTTTTTTTTTTGGGGGGGGGGGTAAAGAAAAGGGGGCACAGGAAAATAAAATGATTTTTCATTTCACCATTTTTTTTATATGACCATGCTATTTACATGAAACATTTTGTACGACTATTACTTACATTTTATTAAAATTATAGTGAAAGTTACCAGTACTTGATAAGGGGGGGGGCTAGTACGGGCATATGAAAAATAAAATAATCTTTATAAACAACACTTATTATCGATTTTTTTATTGACATTTTATGTAAATATCAATTGCTATTAATGAAAAATTACAGTGAGGTTTTAAATGTCTGGGGGGGGGGGATAGTGAAGAAAGTGAATGTTTGTACACTATGTTTTGCATTTAATTAAAATTTATTATAAATATCACTGAATATTTAGGAACATTTACGCTGATTATTATATATGTATCTTGGGGGAAAGAGGAGGGAGGGGGGGTGGAGACTGAGAGATTGAAAATGATGTTTTCTTTCATTATGCTTTGCTCTTTAATAAAATTTATTGTAAATATCACTTAATTTTAAGAAAAAATTACGCTAATTGTTATATATATTTTGGGGGGCTATGGGGAGGAAGGGGGGCTAAAGAGAAAAAGGATTGCATAAATATTACAATGGAATCAATTTTAATTAAAATTTTAACAACTATCACCTACATTTAATGAAATATTATTTTGAATGGAGCCTATACCTGAAGGGGGCGGAGGGGGGGAAGGGGGCAAAGAGAAAAAATATGATTGTTTTTAAATCACACCGCTTCATATTTATAGGAAATTTTGTATAAATATCTTTTATTGTTTATGAAAAATTTTAGAGAGGACTATGCATTGCAGTATCTTTCAGTTTCTAAGTTAGGAGGCAAAAATTAAATGCAATGTTCAGATCAGACATTAATTAAAAATTAATATCAAATATTGGTAAAAGATTATTCTGAAGCAGATTTTTTTTTTTTTTTTTAATCTGCCCCATTTCCCCCGCCCCTTCCCCTTGTAGAAAAAAAAAAATAAAAAAAAATAAAATTACTATCGTTCGTATTAAAAAGGCACTACTCTTAATTTCTCCTTGTAAAACTGATGCTAAACATCAACGAGAGCATAAGTTTTTAATTTCTAGGGGGTAGGGGAGGTAAAAGAGACAGATTAAAAGAAGAAATTTCATTTTTGAGTAGCATTTTTCAGATTTAAATCATACATTGAATTTTTGCGTACAAACTCAGGAAGAGAAAGAAACTGATAATTAACCCTCACTGTAATGTTTTATACACAGTGAGTAATATTTCTACAAAGTTTCATTAAACGAGCAACAAGATGGTATAAAAACATATTAGCCCTTAGTTCTCACCGGGTAGTGTCTCTTCAATTTTCCTCTTCTCTTCAATTTTTGATAAACAATAAGATATATTTATGCAAATTTTCCTATTTAATATATTTAAAAACAATATTCCCCTCCCCCCACCTAGATACATGTAACACTCTTTGGAATTTTTCATTAAATGTAGGTAATAGTTTTTGAAATTTTAATTAAAACTGGTAACATCGTGATACTTATGCAATCATTTTTCTCTTTTGGCCCCTCCCCATAGCACCCAAGATATACATAACAATCAGGGTAAATTTTCCTAATTATTCAATGATATTTATAATAAATTTTATTAAAATGCAAAATATAGTGATATAGACATTCATTTTCTTCTCTTCTGTGCTCCCCCCCCCCTCCCCCAAGACATATGTAACTTCACTGTAATTTTTCATTAATAGTAAGTGATATTTACACAAAACGTCAAAAAAAAAAAAAAAAATGTATAATAAGTGTTGTTTAAAAAGATTATATTTTCCATCTCCCCCCCCCCCCACTTATCAACTATAGGTAACTTTCACTATAATCTTAATAAAATGTAATTGATAGTACAAAGTTTCATATAAATAAGTAGCATGGTGTTATAAAAATAAACATTTTCGTTACTCTGCCCCCCCCCCCTAGTAAACCAGATATGTGTAACACTCACAATACTCACTGTAATTTTTCTTAAACAGTACGTTGTATATACAGAAAGTTTTTTTTTTTTTTTTTTTTTAATCAATAATAGTGTAGTTTAAAGAAAAATATATTTTACTTTCATCTGCCCCCCCCCCCCCTCTCTCCAGGTATATAATATGTACTTCATTGTGATAATCACAAATTGTACGTGCTTATACAAAGTTTCATTAAAATCGGTAAGAAGGTGGTATAAAAACAATTCTTTTCTTTTCATTTGCTGCTAGCCCCCCCCCCCCTTTTCTTAGATATAAAATAAATGAATGGTGTACCAAATCAAATGAAATTCTAAAAATGTAATTTGAAAGTCATTTTGTAAATTCCTTATTTGATATTTATTATTTTGCGATTTGCGAAGTGAAAAGTGCCCTTTTTACCGTTGTCCTTTTTTCCAAGATCCCAGATCGACATATATTTTCTAAAAATGGTCAAATCGTTTTCTGGAGCTTTCAAAACATGTAATTCCATCGAAAACCAGAAGTTAAAAATTTTTACCCAATACTTTCTATTGAATTAAAAAAAAAAAAAAAAAAAAAAAAAAAAAATGCAATAACTTAATTTGTGATGCTTCAGATGATTAATTATAAAAGATATTTTGTAATTAATGCCCATCTTCAATGTAATCATCACTTATTATTTTCTCTTACCCATAGGGTCGAGAAAGAATTGTTTTAGGGTCAAATTTTTGAACGTGGGCTTTTGTTATTTTTACATGCTTTAAGGTCCCCTGAATACGAAAATCATGTTTTTAGCAAATGGTCTGTGTGGATGTCTGTGTGTCTGTTATCAGCATATCTCAAGAACATATAGTTGCAGGAATTCCAAACTCGGTATTCTAAATGTATCATATAGGGATGCTACAGTAAGCTTTTTGTTGAGATGAAGCAAATGGTTTGTGTACAGGGACACTCAAAAGTATTCAAATACATTACGTCTATGAGAGAAATTGCAGGTAATTAGAGTCTAACATCTATAGACTGCACTAAACCAAATGAAGCGAATATATATTTTTTTGTAATAGAGATAGTCAACTGGGAAATAAATTGGGGGGGGGGAGTCCCCCTTCGATAGGAGTAAATTTTCATGATGGGTATCTTTCAAAAGAGCTCGCCAACCTTTGAAACGAATGGTTGAACCATCGATGTGCGATAATTTAAAATAAAGTTATCGATTTTGTTTTTTCATTTAAAGAAGAAAAAAAAAAATGTAATATTGAGAATAAATTCAACTTTTTTTTTTTTTTTTTTTTAGTTAATTACTTCTCTAACATGGAAATGGCCTGCATTATCATAAAAGATAATTTTTTAAAATAATAATTTTAATAAATTATTTTTTTAAAAACAGAATTATTTTATAAATAACCGAATTCAATTCTATATAAATGTAGGTGCATTAATGAAACAGGGGGTTGAGGGGGGCGGCAGCCCCCCTCACACTGAACTAATTATCATATAAAACTCTTCCGAAGCCTAATTTGAATTGTTTAACACAGGTTTACATAACAGTACTAGTTATCTTACCTTTTAATCTGTAACCTGTATTTATAGTATTAAATTTCAGGGTAAGAGAAAGTCGTGTGAGATTATTATTATTATTATTGTACTTAACTTAAGCAATCATAATAAGTATTAAAATTTAATTATTATATTAGAAAAATATAAATTCATAATACTTCATTAAATACTACAAACTGAACAAACTGAATTTACCTTTGAAAACGGTAAAAATTTAAAAATATTACTCTTAATTATTATTTTATGTAATAATATTACGCAAAAAATCACTTGACTAAATTTGCACGAATCAAAATTGTGCATTAAAATTTCGATTGTATGTCTTTTTAATATTTTATGTCAAACCTTTCAAAGAGGTGTATTATATAATATACTTTTGTCTTCATTTATTTACATCTTTTTATAAGACAACAAGATTCTTCTAGAAAGGAAAGCAAGATTTTAACATCTGTAAAGAAGGTAAAGGGGGTTTTCTGTATCTGAAAAGAAGGAAATATCACAAATTCTGGCCTTTAAAATTTTCCTTTTTTATTCAATGTTCAAAAAGTAGGGCTATAAAGAGAAGGACCACTATATAGATTATGATTGTGAACTGTGAGGTGAGAATACAAAAGCAGAGGTTGGAATAGGAGAGGATAACTCAATGACATTACCTGATGAAAGAAAAAAACTGGAGAACGCTTCTAGGAAAAACATTTCCTTGCTAATTCCCTCATTGTCTACACAAAGAAAGCTTTTCTGTTTATCCATGCTCAAAAAGTAAAATTAGCCTCCAATCTCCACCCATCCTCAACTCTTTATTTATTTATTTTATTTAACCATTAATTTTTTTTTTTTTTAATTTTTTTTTCTTATTTTATTTTATTCTTTTTTTTTTTTTTTTCAATAACTAACATTGATATAAAATCGCACAAATATTGAATACGTGAATAAATATATTAATAAAGGCTAAAATTTCTTCTTTAAGACTGAAAAAGTTGGAAAATGAATTATTCTAATATTCAGAGCCTCTTAGGAAAACACATGTATAGCTATACACATTTATATCTGACGGCGAAAAATGTTATCAGTACCAAAGATGAAATATATTTTACTCTTGATATATTTTAGCATATAATTCGCTAGTAAGAATTCTCAAATTATCCTTTTTCGTTTTACTTTATTTTGTTACACTTTTTTATATATTTATCGTTGCCATTTTTTCCTGTTACCATTTTTTCCGTTGCCATATTTACCTAAATTCCATTTTTACCGTAGCCATTCTTTCTGGCATCATTTCTCCCCCCCCCCCTCCCCCGATTAGTATTCTAACCCTAGCCATTTTTACATGCGCACAGTCAAAATGAGAATTTGCAAGATTACAGACCTCAAATAAAAGAAAACAAAATTACTGTTTCATAAAATACTCTCTCTCTCTTTATATACATATATATATATATGTTAAATAGCTGTTTAGATATACGTTCTGTGATATAGTTTTATTCTTCTGTGCGATTTTTTCCAGTGCGATTTTTTCCGGTGCGATTTTTTCCCAGTGCGATTTTTTCCGAGTGCGATTTTTTCCTGTGCGATTTTTTCCGGTGCGATTTTTTCCGTGCGATTTTTTCCGGTGCGATATTTTCCGCCTCCCACATAATTCTTAAGTCGTGGTGGCCTCAGCTCCTTCCTATTCCTAGATCAGCTTCATTTTTTGAAGTTCGCCTTTGTTTTACATAGTTTTTAATTCTTTTATCAAATATAAGTATTAATTTTTATATCACATATAGGTTGTTGTGACAAATTATTTATCTGTTATACACACACACATATATATAACACACACGTGTGTGTGTATTTTAATTTACTTTATTTTCATAATTTTCACAGCAGGACTGTTTATTACATTTTTTTTTTTTTTTTTTGACAAATAGACGTTTTTAAAGCTTTAGATTTGAAATTTTTAAAACCTTTTACTGTACAATAAAAATTTAAATTGTAAATTTAAAACTTTTAAGTTTTAGAAGTCAAAAACAAATTTTCACTCATTTTTTCTTGTATTTTTCTTTCTTTATTTACTTTTTTTTTTTTTTTTTTTTTTGAGAAATAAATTTTAATAATTTTTTTAATCTAAAATTATAGATTTTTCGTTACTGAATTTTTTTTTTCCCCCTATAACGGCCCTCTTTACTTACCGTCGCTGGAAGTCCGAGTCAGTGTTATTCTATGGGGAAATTTTCTTTACTTATAACTAATTAACTAATACATATTTTAAAATTCTGTTTTCACATTCAGAAAAATCCCAACTGGTAAATTGACGGACTTTTTTTAAAAACGTATTTTTTTAGTTTTTAATATTTTATTTTGAATTTTGAAAATGAAAAATTGAAAATTCGTATTTTACAGCTTCAAAATAAAATATTAGAAATTCAAAAAATACTTTTTTAGAAAGATCCGTCAATTTAACAGTTGTTAATTTTCTGAATGTGAAAACAGGATTTAAAAATATGTATTACTTAATGAGTTATTAGTAAAGAAAATTTCCCCATAGAATAACATTAACGTCAGCTTCCGGCGACGGTGAATGAAGCGGGCAAGTGTTTGCTAGCGGAAGTTTGGATACACTAAGAATATCCAGAGATTAAGAACACCCTAGTGGTGTTTTCCACAATCAAAATTGAGGGCGGCTGCAGATGCCACTGAACGTGAATTTTTGACAGTGGGAATTTTCAGGTGTCACAAACCAGTTAGTCGCTGAAGGCGGCTAGTAAATAAAATATAATTATTTCTCAATACTTAAGTTACTGTCTCTAATTTTACTAGGTTACTTTTGATGAAAATTCGGCTCAATCAAATCAGCAAAATGTACAAAATCCTCATATACCACCTATAAATAAAAATGACATTGGTCTGTACATTAAAGAAGATACGCTACCTGATTCTGTGCGAGGAAGATTGCTGAAAAATCCTTGGATACCAACTGATTCTTGTCAGTTTCACGTACAGACACTGGGGAAGAAGAAGAGAATTTTTCAGTTATCGTGGATGAAGCGATTTACCTGGCTTCTTTATTCCAACGCTGTACATGGAGCTTTGTGTAAAGTTTGCGTGCTTTTTGCAAAATCGGAAGTCGGTAAAGGACATCATCAATGCCCCCAAAATCTTGTGAAAAAGCCCTTCCAAAACTGGAAAGATGCATTAGAGACATTTGCTAATCACGAAAAAACTGTATATCATAAAGAAGCATTAATTTCTGCAGATAATTTCCTAAATATTTTCGACGGGAAAGAAGATGATATACAATCAAAATTAAACAAAGATGCTGGGAAACTCGTTAAAAAAAATAGAGAAATGTTATCTGCAGTAATCCAAACAATAATATTGTGCGGAAAACAAGAAATAGCTCTAAGAGGGTCAGAAGATAGCGGACGAATCTATTTAGAAGAACCACATCAAAACGATGGAAATTTTAGATCCCTGATCCGTTACCGCGCAAAATTTGGTGATGAAATTTTAAAAAGTCATCTATCTACAGCTGGTGGTAATGAATTATACACGAGTCCTATTGTGCAGAATGAACTAATATCCTTAATAGGTGATAACATAAAATCTCAAATTATTGACAAAATCCTGAAATCAAACTTTTTTTCAGTATTGGCAGATGGAACAACGGATGTAAGTCGTACAGAACAATTTTCTCTGTGCATCCGCTATGTTGATGAATATAAACTCCGAGAAGATTTCATGGAATTCGTTCCTGTAGAAGATTCGTCCGGAGAAGCACTAGCGAATTTGATAAAATCTCGAATATTAAGTATGGGTCTTGATTTAGGAAAACTAAGAGGTCAAGGCTATGATGGGGCAGGTGCCATGAAAGGGCAATTTAAAGGAGTACAAGCATGCATAAGGAGAGAATATCCGAAAGCATTATATACACACTGTGCTGCTCATTGCCTTAATTTGTGTTTAGCGGATGCTTCAAAAATACAGGCAATAAGAAATGTATTCGGTACCATATCCGAAATTTGTAATTTTTTTCGCTGTTCTTCGAAACGATCTAATATTTTAAAAGAAGAATTGAAATCTTCAGAAAGACCTTCAGCTTCGTGTTTGAAAAAATATTGTGAGACCCGATGGGTCGAACGACACGAATCAATTGCCCTTTTTACAGATACTTTCCCCCATATAATAATGGCACTAGAAACAGTTATGGATCATCCTAGAGAAAGTGAAGATACAGCTAAAGCTTCTGCCCTCCACAAAAATATATGCTCATTTTCGTTTATGATTGGTTTGTTTGTTTGCGAACATATTCTTGGCCTAACGCATAATTTATCTGAATATTTACAGAGTAAAAGCATTGATTTAAATATTGCCGTAGAAAGAATTGACTTAGTATGTGAAAAAATAAATTCAATAAGGGAAAATGCAGATGTTGAATTCAAAGAGATCTATGAAAAAGCAGTTGATGTCGCATCAACTTTTGGTATACAGGCAGAATTACCACGAAGAGTTGGTTCCCAAAAATATAGGGAAAATTACCAAAGTGAATCTCCTGAAATTTACTACCGTCAGTCAATCTTTATACAATATGTTGATGAAATAAAATCATCTTTAGAACAAAGATTTTTAGATCATAAAGAAAGAATAACTGCTTTGCATAGCATTATGCCTTTAAATTGCTTAAAAGCCTCATTTGATGACGTAAAACCAGCTATTGAGTTTTATATAGATGATCTTAAAGATACACACTATTCCATTCTCCAAGGAGAATGGGATATATGGAAATTAAAATGGGAAAAACTGAGTAAAGAAAACCTCTCAATGCCAAAATATGCTATAGATGCCTTAAAAGAATGCTGTAGTGACATTTTCCCAAATATCTCAATTCTTCTAGAAATACTCACGGTGTTACCCGTGTCAACTGCTTCAGTAGAAAGATCATTTTCAACATTAAAAAGACTGAAGACTTTTCTCAGAAATAATATAGGAAATGAAAGATTAACAGGCTTAGCTTTGATGTCGGTACACAGAGATATCAAAATAGATGAAAATTCTGTAATTAATGAATTTGGAAACAAGCCTAGGAAAAAAAAATTTATTTAAAGATTGTGCATTTTTAATGTGAATTTATGTAACATGGGTAGTTTGAGACGAAATTCATTGCAACTATAAGTCTCAAAGTTGTCAAATAATAATTAAAAAAAAAAAAACCTAAAAAGTTTATTTGTTTTGCAATTTAACATTGTGATTATTATATTTTTATTTATAACATTTCCATATCATATAGAATTTTAATTATTAACGAAACGTTTATTTTCATTTTTAAATACTATTGTTTTGTGCATCACTAAATTTTAAATATATCCTTTTTTAAGTACTGTTTCTGATTAAAGTATAATTTTGTGGATACAAAATTCTTTTAATTATTTTAGCTATATTATATTCAAAAGTAATGTAATAAACTTTTCTGAAAGTAGATCTTTATAAACCAGTTTTACAGTTTTCTGAAAAATTAATATTTAATTCAATCCAGCTTACTGATAAAATGTTGATGACAACATTTAAAAGAATATATCTGTATCTTTTTTACTCGAGTCAAATGCCATGCATATATGTATGGTGCACATACCTATTGGAGGGGTAAAATAAGCTTTTGATGTTAAGTTATACTATTCATTTAAATCTGTTACTATCATGGGTAAAGAGTACACTGAATTCGAGCAAACCAGTACGAGTTATCTAATAAAATTTGATACTTCTAAAAACCTTAGAAAAGGGAGACAGACATTTTAAATATACTCCCAAGTGCTTAGATAATATTATCACATATATAAATGTGCGTGCGGGTATATGGGCGCGTATTGGCTGTGTGAAACTTGGGCCCCCCCCCCCCGAAAATTTATTCTGGATACGGCCTTACCATCTGTATATATCGTGGAAAATAGTTTTAATAAATATTAATTTTATTAAATAATTTGTAAGGAAAAAATGTAGAAGAAAGTTTCATAATGGTTACAACATACTAGTTGATATTGGAGGAACATTCAGAAGATAGGTTTTAGTAACATAACTGATTTTGTTGGGAGACTGAAAAAAAAAAAAAAAAAAAAAAAAAAAAAAAAACAGAAAATTTTGCCACGAAAAATAGGTTATACCCCCGTTTCGCCGACACTAAAATTTCCAACCCCCTTTCGTTGACAAATTCCCCCCAAAAGGGAAAATCATCGTTATCGGTTCGACACCTGTTTCGCTGACATTGTGTCGGCGAAACGGGGGTATATATAAAAAAAAAAAAATAAATAAATAAATTCAAGCGCATTTAAGAATGTTGAACATCTGTAAGAAGTGTGTTGTTTGAAAGCAATAATCCTTAAAAAACTTAGAAGCTAAGATGCAGAAAAGATTGGGAAGTAAACAGGCTACACACGGAGATAGAAATTAGAATGTGAAAAACAGGCGTCAATGGCACTTAATTATTTTTTCTTAATTACCAAAATGGTCTACTCAGGCACAATTGTTAAAAATTTTAATAGTATAAGACTTAGTTTATTATTATTATTATTTACTTAAACAATAAATACAAGCACAAAAGTTAATATGAATATATTTATATTTAAAAAAAGTAAATAAATAAATAAAATAAAAACTTCCATATAACTGAATAAATAGTAGAATTTACCTGCTGGCCAATTCGTTTTTAAATTCCGCCGAATTCCAAATATTATATCTTCAAGCAAAATGAGAATTATTAGAAAATATTCATTTAAACATTTTTTTTTTTTTTCGGTTGTTTTAATTATTAATTTTTACTTTCAGTTTTATAAGTCCAAATTTGATTAAATTAATTCAATATTTCAGAAATTATCATGATGACAAATTTTTGATTATAAATTGATAAACTAAGAAATAACAATTGGTAGAAAATTAAAAAAAAAAAAAAAAAAAAATTGAAATATTACGGTCATGATAGAACTAACTTCAGTGTTGTTATTTTAGAAATGGAATCTAATGAGATAAAGGAAGTTCATATTAAGCAAGGACTAGGTCTTGAAGATAAGTACCTAAGTTATTTTAACCCAATAATATTTATGCTTAAACACACACACAGGAAGAAAGAGAAAAAAAAATCCATAGACTGGAAATATAAATAAATAAATAGAACCTGAGATATAGCCACTCCTGAAATTGCAGAAATCGCTGTATAGCAATGCCACCTGTTGAGTGGTTGACACCAAAAGCTGATAGGCACTAACTTAGGTCAAGATTCCTCTACAAATAAATTTATATGTAATTCTGAACGGTAGTTCTGGAGATACAGTTGCCACAAAATTTTTGTCACACGCACAAACAGACAGACAGACAATTTCTAAAAATGGTTAAATCGTGTTCTAAACATCTCAAAACATGTAAATCTATTGAAAACCGGAAATCCAAAACTTTTACGAATCCAATACTTTCTTCCATTGAATATAGAAAAAAGTAACAATAAGACAAAACAAAATAAATTATATCTAGCATGTTGTGGCCACCACATGACTTTTTTTCTATATTTTCCTATACAAAGTCACTCAATAAAAATAATTTATTAAAATTATTATTTAAAAAGAAAAATATCTTCCATGATAAAGCAGACGATTTCCATATTAGAGAAGTAGTATAACACGAAATATTAAAAAAAAAAAAAAAAAAAAGATAACTTTATTTTAAATTATAGCAGATCGATGGTACAACCGTTCGTTTTAAAGGTATTGGCGAGTTCTTTTGAAAGATACCCATCATGAAAATTTACTCCCCTCGAGGGGGGGACTTCCCCCAAGGGGAAGTGGCGAGGCTCCTACACATACAAAAAAAAAAAAAAAAAAAAAATTCCCAGTTGACTACCTCTATTATAAATAATTCTTGTAAATTTCATAATGATTACTAAAAAAGTAATTCTCTTTATGCACATTTATACAAAATTTTGTCCTATGTCACCATGTTAAAAATTTAGAAAAAGCGGGATGGCAACGCAACATGTAAGGTAATTTTCACCAAAAGTTGATAGGCACTAATTTATGTCAAAGTGCAACTGCATACCAATTTGTATGAAATTCTGTGCAGTAGTTCCTGAGATACAGTTGCCACAAAAATTTGTCTCACACACACACAGACAGACAGACTTTTTCTAAATATGGTCAAATCGTGTTCTATAGCTCTGAAAACGTGGAAATCCATCAAAAACCCGAGGTCGAAAATTTTTACGAACCCAGTACTTACGAATCCAGTAAAAAGTTGCTATATTATAAATTTTATATGTGTGTTTTTATTTGCGGTCATCTATTTATTACTTTCTTCTATATTCAATAGAAGAAAGTATTGGATTCGTAAAAATTTTACACCTCGGGTTTTATGACAATTTTAGACAATATTATTTTAAACAATTTTAGACAATATATAGTTTTATGACAATATATAAATTTTATGACAATAATCTGGTCATAAATTAGGCGTAACAAATGACGAATGAATTGGGGTATTTTGGACGTAAAACTGTACTTTCTAGGTGCAAAATACATTTAATGACTGCTAATTTAGCACTTTGGCTTTACCAATATATGCATTTTATGTTAATTTTTTATTTATAAAAGTATATTGCAAATAATCATTTGTCTATAGAAAATTTATTTTCCCTAAAACAAGAAATGTTTATACATAAATGAATAAAAAGGAAGCTACATATCAATGGTTATTAATCATACACATTTTTATCATATTAAAATATTACATTTTTCTTTAACATTTAAGCACCTAGTTTTTTAAATGAAGCAAATATCCTACAGCATCAACATTAAAAAAAAAAAAATCGACCCAAATCAAAAAATTCTAATTCATTATGTGTTTTTGCACCTGGGCCTGTCAGTCATATCAACCGATAAAAAGGAGTGGACTGGACACTAACTAATCTTCTTACGTAACTAGTACCCACCATTTCGTCGAATTGAAATTTCCTTTCCACTTGTTTTCCCCATTCCTATAGTACAAATCCCTAAAGAGCTGAAAGGGGAAGCTTGAATGGGAAAAATAAGGGGGTAGGAAATTTCTTGTCGGCGAAACGGGGGTTACACCGAAAAATACCCCCCCCTTTCCCCCCCCCCAAAAAAAAAAAAAAAAAAAAAAAAAAAAAAACGAGCCCACATATTAATGTATATAGAATTTTATTATGGTATTCTGGGTCGATGATGGAAGACAGATTATTATGGAACAGAAGATAATTATGGAACAGAAGATAATTATGGAACAGAAATGTCCGCAAATAACTCGTTTAAATGAACGACTTTTAGTAATAAGAATTATAAATTGATTATTATAGTTTCATTGATTATTATTTGCGTAACGATGCATATACCTATGACGGTTTGTATCCATTTACTTTCTTCTTCTGATCATTTCAATAGCGAAGAATACTGTCTGTATCGAAATAATATATCAACAGTTTAATAATAATTTGGTATGTTACTCACACGGCTTACCGTACAATTTAATACTAGAAATACTAATTGGAATCTAATTGGAATACTAACACGAATCATTTGCTTGATCTCAACGAAAACTTTAGTGCAGCTTTCCTATACGATACAGATTTAATAAATATAACAAAAACTCAATTTCAAAAATTTGACCCAAAAACAGTATTTTCTCTATTATCTTTCATGATATCTATTTTATATAGCAACTTTGTTGCCGGTATATAGCATAAAAGCTGATATGGTCTTTCCGTAAATAGAGTTAAATTGCAGTACATAGCAGTGTCGTTTTTCGTCCAATATGCATTTATAATGAATCAGCATATAGTAATAAATACACTTTTCAAAAATAAGTAATCAAGTTTCAGTTAATTAGAATGCATTACGTTTAATTAAAAAAAAAAAAAAATCCAATTATAGCTGACGTAAATCCCCCCCCCCCCAAAAAAAAAAAAAAAAAAAAAAAAAAAAAATTAATTACATCATAAATAAATGAATAAATAATAATAATAATAAAAACTAATAAATCATAAATTAAATCTTTTTTTTTTTTTTTTTTTAATTTGCCTCCGTGTTCAATAGTATTAAATTACGGTTTTGCATTCGTTTAGTCAATAAACATTTCTAACACTCTAAAGGTTGTTGCCTTATAAAAGGAAAAATGTGTAGTTGAAAATATAGGGAAGTTACATCTATACAAATTACTGTACCTATGCTTTTTATTGAATTTTAAGAAATTGACAAATTGAACAACTTTCTTCTATAAAAATTTTTAATACAAAATATTACGTGTGTAAGATGAAAAAGTGCATAAAAATAAAGATATTTTTGAATACCTCTTTGAGATTCTAATAAGAGATTTTCTTTTCCCTTAAATTCTCATTAACCATAACTTTCTAACAATGCTACTTTCAATCCTCTACCCCCATAATTAATATGTTAAAAACGTACAACAAATTTAATGTTTGCGAATTTCTATATAGATTATTACCATTCTTTTGTGTATTTATTTTTAACAAAAGTTGAATGCTTGAAGTTTTAGCATTCTCGCCAACTTTTATTTCGCCAAAGGTAATGCCTTCCCCCCTCATTCGGCGGAATTGTCCTATCGAGGGAAAACGGCAGAAAGGAATGCGGCGGAGTTGTCCTGCTGGGGGAAACAGCTGATAATTTTTTCGGCGGAGTTGTCCTATGCTTCGGCGGAGTTGTCCTATGCCCCTCCATACTGTTACTTTTTAACTTAAATTGGGTAATTTTATAATCAGTCTCAAGTCATCTAATTACTTTTTTGAGCAATATTTTATTTATTGGTCTTATATCTTACGGATATTAATGATTTGGGATTTCTATTGTCTTGATTTGCTTCAATTATAATTATTTTTATAACGATTTTGGGGTTTGATCGAAGTAATTTAGTCTGAGGATTTTCGTAAATATTTTAATATCTTTATAATATCTAGTTATAATTTGTATCATTGTTATTTTGAATGCTGCAATATTAATCTTTTAATAGAAAATATGTTTATTTTAATTTATTAGATTACATTTGTTCATTTATGTAACAGTAAAATGAATTTAAACCTAATTTGCTAATATTTAAGCACTGATTTAAATTTAAAAATAAATAAATAAATAAATAAATAAATACTTTATTTTATTACTTAGTATTGTACGTATTTTGTTGTATTAAAATTGAAATATTTAAAAATTAAATTAAAATATATCTTAATCAAATAAAAAATTAAACTCCTATCGTTCTACATACTGTTATACTTTTTAACTTAAATTGGGCAATTTTATAATCAGTCTCAAGTTATCTAATTACTTTTTTGAGAAATATTTTATTTATTGGTCGTATATCTTTCGGCTATTAATGATTTGGGATTTATATTGTCTTGATTTGCTTCAATTATAATTATTTTCATGGTGATTTAGGGGTTTGATCAAAGTAATTTAGTCTAAGGATTTTCGTAAATATTTTAATATCTTTATAATATCTATTTATTATTTGTATCATTGTTATTGTAAATGCTGCAATATTAATCTTTTAATAGAAAATATGTTTATTTTAATTATTTAGATTTCATTTGTTCATTTATGTAACAATAAAATTAATTTAAACACAATTTGCTAACATTTAAGCACTGATTTAAATTTTAAAAAGAAAAAAAATTAAGTATTTTATTACTGAATATCGCGCGTATTTTGTTGTGTTAAAATTTAAATATTAAATTTAATTTAAATATAGCTAAATCAAATAAAAAATTAAATTGCTATTGTTCTACATACTGTTACTTTTACATACTGTTACGTTTTAACTAAATTGTGTAATTTTAAGATAAGTCTCAATTTATCTAATTACTCTTTTCAGAGATATTTTATTTATTGGTCTTATATCTTACGGATATTATTGATTTGGGATTTCTATTGCCTTGATTTCCTTCAATTATAATTATTTTCATGGGGATTTTTGGGTTTGATCAAAGTAATTTAGTCTGATGATTTTCGTAAATATTTTAATATCTCTATAATATCTATTTATTATTTGCATCATTTTTATTGTAAATGCTGCATATTGCTCTTTTAATAGAAAAGATGTTTATTTCAATTTATTAGATTTCATTTGTTCATTTATGTAAGAATAAAATGAATTTAAACATAATTTGCTGATACTTAAGCACTGATTTAAATTTCAAAAAACATTTTAAATACTTTTTTTTATTACTGAATATCGCGCGCATTATGTTGTATTAAAATTCAGATATTTTAAAATAATAATAATAAAATATGCAATATTAAAATTAAATTAAATCTAAATCAAATAAAAAATTAAATTATTATCGTTCTGCATACATTTTTAAACTTTAATTGCATAATTTTAAAATTGTCATGTTATTTTAAATTACTTTTTTGAGAAATCTTTTACTTCTTGGTCTTATAGTTTACGTATATTAATGATTTTTGAATTTACTGACTTGATTTACTTTATTTTAATGTGCTTTATGTAAACTTTAAAGCTTTGATTATCTTAAAGAGCCCCTTATACACGATCAGCTGTCTGTTGCGGTTGATTATCGATACATGTTCCGTGCATATCCACTGTAAAGGTGTTCCACTGTAAAATTTTATGTAATGAATTTGGGAATTTCCATATTGATGGCATTGGTGTTACAGCAAATCGATTGCACTAGTGTCTGAGACTTGAAGGTGAATGCCCTCCGGAAAGGGGGGTCTTTCCAAGAGGTCCTAGTCCGTATTTACACATGTTTTCGAAGAAAAGAGTGGAAAACTCCGAACAGCTAGTCGGAGGAGTGCGACTTCGGATTGAATTTGCAACCTCACTTCTACCAACTGTGAGGACTGAGCCTCTGAGACGCTGCTACGCCTTCCATGTCCATTTTCCTTCATAGGAGATTTTTTTTCTTTATGTTTTTCTTTGAGGTTATCAACTTTGATCTTCTATCATTTATTTTCACTTTATAGCTTTTAGATTTATGTTACTAAAACTTTTACAAAAGCCTGAGGAAGAGAAATAGTACAATTAAAAAAAAAATGCTTTAATTAAAAGTGCTTTTTTAATGCTAAATTAAAAGTGCTTTAAAAAAAAAAATGTGTTTTAAAAAAAAAAAAAAACTATTTATAGTACAGCTGTACGCGTTTTTTTTTTTTTTTTTTCTCTCGAAAAAGTCTCGAAAATATGGATATGACTTACTCTGCTGCTTTTAATATTACAAAATATCAGACATATTTAGTGCAGTATAACGCTGCCCTTCGTTTCCAAAAGTAGAATCACAAAGACAAATTTCGTAAAAAGTCAAACACTCAGTTTTAAGTTTTATTCTATATTATTCTGACGACTGTATTTTACATGTGTGGAACATTGATTTTATATGCTTGCATACGTTCATACTGCTTGTGAAATAGTGAAACATTACAATACTTTTATGACGTCATATTTTTGGGGAAAGTGGAAGTTTGATAATAATTCAAGTTATTATTAATGCCTTTTGGTATCCGATATTTATTATAATTTCCTAGAAGTAAATTCGATCAAGTATTTAATTTTATTTCCTCGGTTAAAACTATCTTAATAATACAGAGAAACTATATAAATAAATAAAAACTTGGAAGCCAAAAAGAGCTTCTGAGGCAAAAAAAAAAAAAAAAAAAAAA
This sequence comes from Salticus scenicus, assembly GCA_963930645.1. Lineage (NCBI taxonomy): Eukaryota > Metazoa > Arthropoda > Arachnida > Araneae > Salticidae > Salticus > Salticus scenicus. The sequence continues at coordinate 144,075,807 of OZ005657.1, forward strand.
AAAAATCTTCATTAGGGCATTATTCTGATTATTCGAACATCGTGAATTATGTATGACAGCCTAGTGGGAAACATTGGGGAAAATTTAACGTTTTGCTTATGTAAAATGTTACTACCTATTTTTCATGATTTTCTTTATTTTTGTATCTGAGGGAGCTTCGAATTTTATTTTCAAAAGATCAAAAAAAATAATACGTTGTGGTCATCTGAAAACTTTCTTCTTCTTATTTATTTATTTATTTTTTTTTTTTTTCATATACAGTTTCGCGCAGTAGAAATTATTTGTTAAAGTTAAATACAAATTATTTATTCAAATTACTCTATACGTTGAATGCAGACAATTTTCATCTCAGAAAAGTAAAACACTAAGTGTTGAAAGAGAGTCATTTTTGTGTCTTATGGACGACATTTGAGGAAATGCCCCCCTCCCCCCCCAAGATATTATTATTATTATTATTATTTATTTATTTATGTTTTTTGAAAACCATTTTGTGAAAATGTTTTTTTTAAACACATCTAAGGTTCAAGTATTCGTTATTCAAAATATACAAAAAAATAAATAAATAAAATATAGACAAAGATAAATCCTAATTGATTATTACTACATTATAAATATATTTTTATTATTTCACGATTAATTAAAAATAATTCTCCTCGTATACTTTTCTTGCGAAAATACACAGGCAGGCAGTCATTTTCAAAAAACGGTCAAATCGTACTCAGGATATCCAAAATCATGTCAATACATCGAAAACCGAAGTTAAAAAATTTCACGACTACTGTATTTTCTACTTATGTACACTTTATGTATATTAATAATTTAGTACCGTAAATATTCACAAAATTTCTTGAAAATGATATGTATTATTTAGGTTCATTGTGGTGTGTTCCCTATTTAAAATGGTTTCAATAGCTCCACAGATTAATTTATAGGGAACACCCAAAAGATTTTCAAAGAATTACATTCTACGAGAAGTGTGTATATAGAGGTTATTTTGATACCTTTAAAATTCCATGAAACTGGTGCATTTTATTCAAGTTTATTGTGGCTTTTTCTCTGCTGAAAATGGTATAAATAGCAGCACTTGTTTGTTTACATAATTCCTAAGCACATTACGCTCAGTGAGAGATATTTCTATAAAGTATATTTTTCAATATTTTTGCACTGTACAAAAGAGAAGGAAATTAACATACAGTGGGTGATCGAATTATTAGATATTTTTTATTTCTTTATATATACATACATACAATTTTTGTGAAAAGAATGGGAACGAAAAATTATAGTTATTTAGATATGTTATTATTATTATTATGGAAGTTTTTTCAATTTTCTTAAAAAAAAAAAAAAAAAAAAAAAAAAAAAAAGTACTGTACGAAATGGCTAGAAATTCAGTCATTCAAAGAACATTTACTAACTCACATTTTCCATTATAGATTTAGTCCAGAACATAATTAGGGGATCAACCACAATTTGAAGAAAAGCACAAATGCACTGGATCACCCTAAATCATACAAAGCTTCAAATGGGTTGTAAAACTAACATATTTTCATACTAAGATTTGGGAGTTCTTAAGGGTTTAAAAAAAAAAAAAAAAAAAACTTTTACAATGCGGTTGAAGTAATTGGATCAAATGAAAAACATGTCATGTGAAACACTTCTTATGAAATTTCAACTCTGGAAATTATCGAAAATCTAGCTTTCTTTCGCTGATAATTTGCTTAATTTTTGCTCTGTTCAAATGAACTTTTGATATAAATTGCCAATTATATCCAGCTCTCAACCTATGTAATTAAAATCTGTCAATCCATTGTGCATGAGCAGTGAGAAAATATTTACTATGTAAATGCTCACATCTCAACAAATATTATACGTTTCTATTTTGTGTTTCATAATAATGTTTCTCTGATGTTTTGTCAACTTTTTCTGCAAATTTTGTAAAATTTTGTGGGAATCCGTTCTTGTTATATAAAAAAGACTTGACCCCCCCCCCCCCCCAAAAAAAAAAAATATATATATATATATATATATATTGAAAAACATTAATATAATCAGTGCAAAAATGTTTTTATGAAATTTAAAGATGACTCAACTTCAGTATCAAAACAATTCCTCGGATCACAAGCTGAGACTACCCATATCAAATCAAAGAATAATTAAAGAAAAATCGAAATAACTATTGGAAATTGGAAATAGAAAAAAAGCATTATTTGCATTCTAACGTTTTCAAGGGCCTGGTAGAATGCAAATATGCTAAAATATGGATGTTTTTCTGTAACAAAGAAAGCAAAAGCTAAGAATTTCTTTGTTCGCAGGCCCGAAACACCCATAGACAATCCATTAAAGAAGAAGATAAAAATAAAACTATAACCTAATATGACAAACCATAACCATATAAAATTAAGATTAAAATAAAAATACAAAGATACAAAAATTCATCTTACTGAATAAAATATTTGATATGAACACAACTCAAAAAAGAAATATACATAGTCAAAACAGAAAAACGAAAAACGAAGATCATAATAAAACGATAATCATAATAAAACCTTTACCTAAATATGAAAAACCATAACCATTTAAATGTAAGATTAAAAAAAAAAAAAAATAATAAACCCATAAAATTGTAGAAGAATAAGATTACTTTAACCTTTCAAAAATGAAATTGAAGCAATAAACGTCGCACATGTAAAAATGTAACAATCAGTTAGCAGTTAGATTCACAGTTAATTAGTTCAAAATAGCATGGACCATAGAGTAATTTTTAGGATTCACATTGGAATTCATGTAGGGTAAGGATTCAAATCCTGAAATAAACAGATGATGATTCCTAATATTGAATCATGAATAGTGCTGCCATCTGGAGTAATAAGATGAAAATAATGGAAAAATACAATCAAATAAATTTAGGATTCAAATAATCAATGTATTTGATTGAAAACCAAAAAATAATACCTAATATTTAGACGTAAATTTAAATTTGAATAAAATGTATGCGGAGAAAAAAAAAAAATAAATAAAAATAAATAAATAAATAAATAAATAAATAAAATAAATAAATAAATAAATAATTAAAAGAATTTTTTTATTAAGTGTTTGGGATAGCCATTAATTAATGCTAAATTTTTAAAGAATCGAAATTGTAATTTTTGATGTTTGTCAGACACTAAATATTTGATCCTTAGATTAAAATTAAGAAGAATATTGACAAATACAGATTTATGTAAGCATGTTTTAAAGTTAGTGAAAAAATTTACCTTAAAGGGGAAATCTTTCTTTTTATCGTACAAGTCAAATTCTAATTGGCCATTACTATTAAGAATAATTTTTAAATCTAAGAAATTAATGACACTAGAATCCAAATCAGTACTACTTAGAGACAGATTTTCAGGATATTTGACAGGTAAGTCTAGTTTGGTGCGATTTTTATCCAAATATAATATAATTATATCATCAATGTAACGTAGTAATTTAAAGTTAGTACACTCAATGTCACGCTCATAATAATATAAGTATAGATCAGCTAATATGCTAGAAGCAATTCCACCTTGTGGCAATCCTAAACGTTGTTTATATAAATAATTATTGAATAAAATATAGTTATGGAAAAGGATAAACCTAGTCAGAGTTTTAAAGGCTGAAGGAGTTATGCTAACATTTAGATTTAAATACTGCAAATTTTCTACAAAGAGTTTATTTATAATATCAAACATATCTTTAATATCGATATTATTAAAAAGATCATTGAAATCAAAAGTTTTTATACCAGTAATATCAGTAAGATTTTTAATTTTATTTTTGAGTTGAAAACTATTTTTTAGAAAAAAATTACACTTGTTAGAAACAATATAACTGTGTAATTTTTTAAGGATATTCAATAACATAATATTAGCATTAGAAGTATAGGCATTGCAGGCAACAGAAACAGTACGAAATTTAATAGGATCTTTATGAAATTTTGGAATTACAACTAAATAAGGATAATTGTAGTTATTGCATTTAGTTTTTATCAACTTATAATAATTAAATATATGCCTATTTTTAATATCGATACTGTCATTAATCCTAAGAAAAATATTACTAGTATCCATAGTATCAAAAAGAAGTTGTTTATAATACTTTTTGCAAATAATTGCATAGTTATTAGCCGCCTTGTCAACATAAGTAATAATAAATTTAGACTGTAAGTCTAAAATTGCTGAATGAATTTCTTTGAAATTATATTACCTGAATTTCATATTTTAGTTATTTTTTTTTTTAAATGTAGATATCATGTCTAAAAAATGTTTGCACTCCTGAATTCAGAAAAATCGCTCCTTTTATTTCGTTCCTAATTTGTAACGATAGAACTGATATTTCTAATTTATTTTGAGGTTACACAAAACTGGTCTACAAAAAATAACGATTGAAATTAATATACCTCCGTTAAAAAAAAAAAAAAAAAAAAAAGAAAAGAAAAGAAATGCTCAAAATGAGTGCAACAATGTATTAAAGTTACAAACCATTTACAGCTTTTTGTGATACAAAGTGATAGAAAGTATTTGTAATTTTCTTCAATTTCATGTTGGTCCCCTAATTTCACTCTTGACTAGATCTGTAGTGGGAAAATGTGTGTTTTTAAATGTTCTTTGCATTTATGAAGTTCAAGGTCATTTTGTCCAGGTTTATTTATTTATTTATTTTTTTCCTTGTGTTAAAAAAAAAAAAAAATCTAACATGATCACGTTTGTATATTATTCTTATGAACGAAAGAATGTTTTCCGTAGGATATGTCCAATTGGCACACTGTGTACACAAAGGACATTGTGTACAGGGCAACGCGAAAACATTCAAATGTATTATGGATTCAACTGTAAATTTCTGGAAATGATATTTAAGTTAATTTATGCGTTTTTGGCACTTTTAACGATGTTTTAAAGTGATTGTGATTTCTTTCGTTCATCTACATGTCTATCTGTCCCGCTCTATTTCCTTTAAATTATGTAAAGGACCGGAAACTCATATTTATTAATCAAGTTCACTATACCATATTTTGCTCTATTAAAAATCGTTTACGTATTGTAACTGATTCATCTACAGGAACTCACTAAAAATTTATAATGCATTACGGCCAATGACAGTTGTATTTCTAAAAAATATTTTTCTATTTTTATACGTAGCGCCCAAAAATGAAGTTACATATATTTAGGTACATTATAACACATTCACTAATAAAGATGGTTTAAGTGTTGCAACTGATTCATTTACAGGGACTCACAAAAGCGTTTCTCCCAATTAAAGGTGTATTTCTAAAGAATATCTTTATACCTTACGCATCAGAATGAAATTATATACATTAAGGTAACTAATCACTATTTAAAATGCAAGGCTATAAATCTCTGTTAAAAATTATCTAGGGTTTGCTAGGTATTACATTTTACAGGGACTTTCAAAATATTTCTACTATATCATGGCCAATGAAATGTGTATTTCAAGGAATGTTTTAATATTTTTTATACCATACAAACCAAAATCAAATTATATACATTGTGAAGGTACAGAAAGTACTTTTCCTTCTGGAATAAGGACGATTGTCGTAAATGATTGGTATATACGGGATACCATAAATTTGTTACAACATATTATGGGATATAAATGGAAATAATTCAATATAAATTTTTAATGTTATGAGGAATAATTTGAGTATAATCTCTTTTTTTTTCTAAGTAAGAAAAATTTAAACGATATGCAGGACTTCACAAAAGCAATATTTTTATGCTTAATTTTAGTCATCAAAGCAATAAAATAATTAAAATGTAAACGATATAAAGAAAAAGAGCGATTGGAAAGTATTTTTAATCTCTAAGTAAACCGCATATATATATATATATATATATATATATATATATATATATATATAAAGATCCTTTAAATATTGTATTATAAACTTTAAAAAATAAATTTACAATTTTTCTTACAATTTGGAAGATTCTTTCCTGTGTGTCATGTCTGTAAAAAATACAGGAAAATATATACATATAAACATAATCAAATAATAAATTCAAATTTACTGGATTTTATATTAAAAATTTGTTATAATAAATTCCATTAAAAATAAATAAATAAATCTATAATAATAAAAGAAAAGGTCTGTCTGTCTGTTCTTATATACGTTCAGCCCCTACTGAACGCAGAAGTACAAAAATTGACATACGGATGCTCAGGAGCCTTCCCGAGGGGCTCCTGAAAACAGAATTTAAAATTTTTAATTAGTTTCGGAGATAATAATTAAAACGTCGACCCGTGTCGATCGAAAAATGACCAAAAAACCACGGCTAATTGCTTAAAGTATAGGCATTCTATCAGCAGACGATATTTCCGCTGTCTGGAATGGATACAAAACATCTGGAAATCATTAATGTCACATGATCTTGAACTGGGATTTAACATTGCAAATTTCAAAACTTCATATTTTCTTTTTCGCACACAACACTTAATATACAACCTATGCAGGACAAAACCAACCTGCAGTTCACATTTCTTCAATTTTTGTTAATAAACAAAGAAGTTACATTTTAATTGCAAATTAAATTTTATTCTAACATGTAATCTAGCTTTCAAAAGACGATAGGAGTTTCCATAGCAACGAAATACATTTGAAGATACTAAAAAAATTCTTTTACTTTTTACTTCCATTACCCGACTACCATGGTATATATAAGTTTTGGGGGCCTAACAAATATTTATTTTTCTTTTTACTTTATGCAGTCCTCATAAATTATAAAACACTTTCTAACTGAACTTACCCGTTATATCTACAATGTAATTTTTAAAAATTCCATTGTAAAAACAAAACATGTAAAGTTTTGTTTTGCATTGTTTTGTACAGTATCTAAACGTTTCAGAGATATACGCAAAATATATATATTAACTGTGAATGAAGAAATATTTTAATAATCTTTCATTTTCAACCTCATTTATATTGAAAAAACATAAAATATATTGTTTATATGTAGCAGAAGTTTTTTATATCAGCCATGTCGATAATGTTGAAGTCTATAAACACCTTTCTCAAAGAAAACCTTGCTTTATCTTAATCACCTATACGTTAATTTTGTTATGTTGAATGCAGCATAACCATGTTAAAATGAGTTTTAAAGAAATTCCGTCCATAGGCGTAAATGATACGAAGTATTTTGGTGTATCCCTGTGCATGAACGAAAAACGTGATACATATTTAGAACTACATAGATAAGTCCATGTTCCTCATGAACATTTGTACCAAATGGAAAATAAATCGGATTACTTTTTTGGGCTTCAATCGCGAAACACACACACATACACACAGAACTCAAATTCATTTTAATTCTTATGTAGAGACTTCCACTGGAGTTTCTTCAATTACTTTTCTTATGATATATAACTTTTATAATTCTGATTTCTTGCCAATTTTTTAGTATGCTAATAGAATTTATTTCTCTCTCTCTTTTTTTTTTTTTTTTTTTTTAATTGCAGTTCTGCATCAACATTGGTTGCGGAGAATGGCACTTCTGACAGACCACAGAAAGACATATGTAACATGGTCGAAGTAGAAACAACAGATTTTTCATCAGGGTCCTCTATAGAAGATCAAGCAATTTCTTTCTTGTCAACACCAGCTCTAGAATCTGAAATTACTGAAGTACGCTACCAAAGTGCTGTAATAGAGAAAGATGATGAAAGAATGGACATTTCAGAAACTGTGTCATCAGACGATGAATCTGTACTTAATAATTCAGTAGTCAATTCTGAAAATATCAATGCAGATGAAATTAGAAACAACGAAGAAGATCCTGACCTATGCATTGAATTTTGTAAAAAAAGAAAAGAAAAGAAAATCCCCACAGGTCGATTCATTTGCGAGCTCAGTTTTGTAATTGAACAACCCAGGTCTATTGAAGCTCATACATACGAGTGCAGCTTTGGAGGAAAATTAATTTTCAAAGAAATGAAGAGAAATGGCTTATTTTGTACGTTACATTTTGTATGTGACAATCCTCTTTGTCCTGTCACCTGTCACTAAAACAATTTCAACTGATTCAGACGGAGAAAGTTTAAATCAATTGGCAGTGTTAGGGGCTCTTTCAACAGGCTCTGGTTTTTCCCAGGAAGAGGAGAAATTTAGCACAATGGAGGTAAAATTCATGAGCCGGTATAAATTTTCCTCTTATGAGCGAAGAACCGGAGAAGTCGTAAAAGCTTGTGCGAAAGACAATATGGAGAAAAATATTATGGAAGAGATAAAAGCAACTGAACAAAGAGGAGATAAAGATGACGACGGGTATAATATAATGGTAATTGTGGACGGAGGATGGAGTAAGCGTAGCTACGGACATGGTTACAATGCCGCAAGTGGCGTTGCTGTTATAGTAGGGTTCGTGACAGAAAAAATTATTTTTCTAGGCATACGTAACAAATTTTGCTTAATATGCCAAGGAATAAAGAATGGCAAAAATCGAAGAAAAAATTCATACATGCTACAAAAATTGGGAGGGTAGTTCTACAAGCATGGAAAGCGATGTGATTGTTGAAGGCCTGAATTACCTTAAAGAAGTTTATAATGTAAAATGCAGTAGGATTGTTGGAGATGGCGATTCGAATACTATGACTAAAATAAAACAAAAAGTTTCATATGGTCGCTCTGTACTGAAAATCGAATGTGTTAATCACGCCGTTCGACGCTTCAGAAAATCATCGGAAAGGCTACAAGTGTCTTCGAAGCGGAAATTGCTGAAAGAAAAAATTCCTTTGCTGGTCAATACCTCACGATCCATTATAAAATTCTATTCTGTTCCACCACATATTGAACCGACAAAAGAATTGATAAAAATATTCATAGACGAATTGCACAACATTCCGAATCACATTTCTGGAAACCATTGCAAATGTGGAAATTATTGCAAAAGTAAAAATCCACAGACATTGAAAAACGGTGAAAAAGGGACACCTATTCCTCTAGATCTCACTGAACTTATTATTGGTGAAATGATTAAAACATTAGTATCATGCGCCAATACATTGATATTTAACATTACCAATAATTTGGCTGAGAATTATATGAGCCAATTGTGCAAGACATCAGGGGGTAAAAGAGTTGATTTTTCAAGAACAGGTGGCATTAATAGACGTGCGCACATTGCTCTTTTATCCCACCAAACTCCTGCGCAAGGATGGATCGAGCAGGCTCATTCTGCAATAACAGGCTCGAATCCAAGAACTCCACTGCGTAATTTTGTATCCTCTAGGGCAAAGAGGTACACACGAAGGACACTGTTTCCTGCCAAGAAATTGAAAAGATCTATTGAGATACCAGCAGGAGGAGACCATAGCTATGGAGATTTTTCTCAAAAGCCCGATATGGCTGAATCCATATTTGTTGAACTGTGTAAGAAATTCCTAAAAAATTTGGAAGTTGAAAACGCATTCGACTTAGAAGAAGTAACAAGAGGGCAACACTTGTCTGAACGATGGCGGATGGAAAGAAGTAAAAGGATTTCATCTTCTTTTTTCAAAGATGTAGCTGACAGACGAATAACAACGTCGTGTGTAAACTTAGTAAATAGAATAATTTATAAGTCATTTCTTCAAACTCCCGCAATGCGATATGGAGTAGAGAATGAAGAAATTGCTGGCAAGCAATATGAGAAGGAAACGGGAAATAAAATCAAGCAATGTGGACTATTCATTGATGTGAATAATCCGTGCACCAGCCCAGACGGATTAATTGGTGACTACGGCCTCATAGAAATTAAATGCCCCTACACTGCCCGAAACGCTAAACAGTTTCAAGAAGTTAGCAAAATCCATAATATTGGCTTGCGATACAAATCCAACGGGGAAGCATTTATACCAACAAACCACCGGTATTTTTACCAAGTTCAAGGGCAGTTCGCAATAACTGGTAGGAAGTGGTGTGATTTGTATTTCTGGTGTCCATATGATGCAGTAACAGTCCATGTAGATAAAGATGAAGCTTTTTGGAAGAAAATACTTCCAAAACTTAAATCGTTTTACATGGATTGTATTTTGCCAGAATTGGGAGATCCGAGGTCTATCAGAAGCCTACCTTTGAGAGACCCATATATTAAAAGGTTAATGAAATGAAATATATAAATTCTGCTCATTTTGCTCGTTTCGACATTTTAGTCATTAGTTTCATAAATTATCTCTTTCATTGTTATCATAAAATCTTGTACTGTGTGTTTTTCATAAATATAAATAATTCCTTTTCATTATACATTTTCTTTTCTGGGCAAATAATAATTTACTTTATTAGTCTCCAATTACTTCTTTTTTAGTTGACTCTTGCACTATTTTTGTTCTATTGTTTTTCATCAACAACATATATAATGAAAATTTGCAATATATGTTATATTTTTTGCATAGCGATGTTGGTTTTATAAGAATATTGTACACCTTGTTGGATAAATTTCATTTTAGCAAAATATTTAATTTTTTTTTAATACTTTCAACACATATATATAAAATAATTATTTGATATTTATTATCATTCTTGTTATTATTATTGTTATTAAATGTTTTTACCGTGAAGCATTTTCTAAATAAATAAAAAATAAAAATAAAAAAAACGAAAGAAAGAAAAATTTTTAAGATATGGCTACAACATGCAGTATTTCAAAATCCTAAAAATTTTTTAACATTTCCCAAGAAAATACGTGTGGTAAATGCCAATTTTAGCTTATTTGTTTTCTATTAAGAAAAGAAAAGAAAAAAAAATTCCTTGATTATTTTCTCTTGGGAAATTGTTTAATTATCGTGCAATTTATTTATTTTGTAAGTGTATAATTTGTGTTTTATAGAATATTGCAAACTGGCATAAAATTAAAAACTTCTTATAAGCACAATTACATGTATTTTATTAAGTAAAACATATATATATATGTATATATATATATATGAAACAGATATTGCTGAATGAAAATTGATTTTCATACTTTAGCACTAACAGAATAGGAACATAGGGAAAAAAAAAAAAAAAAGATTATATTACGAAAAATTTGTCAGTCTGGACTTCTGAGGGTAGTGCATAGTTTGATTTTGATCGAAAATGACGATATACTTTTACGAGTTTTGCTACTTTGTTAACCCCTAAACGATTGCGTAGCTTACTTCAAACTAATCCAAAAGTTGTGGAAAATCTCTAACAACACTCCAGCAACTATTCAACCAAAACACAATAAGGAAAAGGTAAACAACATATCACATTATGATGCAAAACACTTATTTTAACTTGGAGTAACATATTCTAAGTAAAAACATATGAAATACATAGAAAACTAGAAAATTAAACCAGATTAATTAAAAATTAATCAAAAATTATTTATTGTTTCTATTAACTGAAAGTGAATTTGTCGTTTTCGTCTTCAAAAATTTTTAATTTGAAAGTTTGATAATTTTAAATCCTTACATAATATAAATTTTTTATATATGCACACACAAACGATTTAAAAGTTTAAAAAATGCCCTAAATATATTAATTTTGTCTTACACATATGATCTAAACAAACAAAATGATCTAAAAGTGCAAAATTCTTCTAAAAGCACAATGTCATGAAAATTCATATATATACACCACTTTTTTCTAGAATAAATAAATGGTCAGTTTCTAGATCCCTAAACTAGAAATATAAGAATTGGGTCATAAACTAAGGTAATAGTTGCTAAAACTCGCCTCTTGGGCTCACATTTATTGGCAGAGATTTTCAGATAAGTTTGATCGCGATAATATAGGCCAACTCTCTATAATTCTAATAGGGGTTTTTAGAACTCGCTTTCAAAGGGGAATAGAATTTATAAGGATGACATTAAACTATTTTTATTAGAGCCACAATCTAGATGTCAGTTACAGAATTTTTTCTCAGTGTGGTCTGGCAATGACAGTAATTATAATAATCTAATAATAATAATAATTATTATTATCATTTTTGTATCTGTAGTAAAAGTAATTAAATTTACAGTAAATTTAAAAAAACCCACTTTATAAAATAGTGGATTTTGTCAAGTGGGCCCGCCCGAGAAATCACAGGCGAGTTTTATCGGTCTCAGCCCGCTTGGGCGAACCCTTGTGGGAAGTACTTTGAATAAATTTCAAAGCATTACCCACCTTGATAAATATGTATCTTTAAAATTTGGAGGTTTAATAGCCTAGAAATTCTGAATTATGATTAATTAAACTGAATTAACATAGAACCTGAACCCCACCGTTCTCTGTCTTAATATTACAGAATGCGTAAAAAACGTCAGTAGTATCAAAATTTTTCTTTTTTGTTTTTAGTGCTGTTTAATAATATTCCTTGATCATTTTCCAGGAAATTTTTTTTTTTCTTCTTTATGTACTACTTAATTTTTAAAACATGTAAAACTGTATATTTTCGTTGTAAGAGTCCAATTTATGTATTATACTCGTGCATTGCAAATTGCCATTGTTTTAGACAATTTGCAATTGTTGTACATTTTGCACGGCAATTTTTCGTTGCTGTAAATATTTTCAGATATATTTTTGTACATTTGTAAGCCAAATTTTCAATACTATAGATGTTTTCAGAAACATTCTTGTAAGTTTTTGAGCTAAATATTCTTAAAGCAAAATTTTAATTATTTTAAATCCTCATAAATGTTCAATTTTAAGGCATTGAAATAGGATGGTGTTTTTCATCCGGTACTAGCTACTAGTTGTTTATTCCTCTTTTTTTGCCCAGACGAACTTCTGATCATAAAATATTATATTTTTTCCTGATCATAAAATGTAGCATAAAAATATAATGATCTAATTACAATATATCAAAATAAACTCTTTTCATTTGTAAATTAAATACTAACATTTCTGTAAATAAATCTTGTTCATTTTTGTTTTAAATGTTGTTGGTTGTCTTTTTGTCTTTCTTTTAATCACAAAAAAAAAAAAAAAAAAAAAAAAAAAAATCAAAGAAATGTCTATCCAATTAAAATAGTTTTTATAAAGTTGTTTTTATGTTTATTCATTGTACTATACATTTTTATAAATCAAAATAATAAATTAATATTAAATTTATCTCCATGACAATGTAATTATGCTTGTGCATTAGTACAATTCTTCAGATGGTAGAGCTTTCAACTGAGTATCAAATCAAACATACAACACTGACAAGTAAGGATTTGGTTTCACGATTTATGTTTGCGCTTTTTGTGCTGGATGTTGCTCTTATGCTTATATATTTAATAAGTTTTTAAATGTATTCATAATAATAATAAAAAAAAAGGATAAAACTGAAAAAACAGAAATCATCTAACTGCTTTCTCAAGGGAAAATTAACTTGAAATATTAATTTAAGTCTGAATTCAAAATAATTACAGCAAATAATGATGCATTTGATTTCCAAGATATAGTAATAATACTTCATTGTCGACGAACAAGAAATAAAATGTAAATCATGAACTTGAGCATGAAAAAACAACTCAATTATTTTTCTTTTCTGAAAAGAGCTCGCCAATACCTTTAAAACGAATGGTTGAACCATCGATCTGCGATAATTTAAAATAAAGTTACCCAATTTTTTCATTTTAAGACAATTTTTTTTTTTTTTTAAATGTAATATTGAGAATAAATTCAACTTTTTTTTTTTTTTGGATGTTTAGTGTTATACTACTTCTCTAATATGGAAATCGTCTGCATTATCATAAAAGATAATTTGTTTAAATATTAATTTTAATAAATTATTTTTTAAAAACCGAATTAAATTCTGTGTAAATGTAGGTGCATTAATGAAACGGGGCGTTGAGGGGGCGGTAGTCCCCCTCACACAGAACTAATTGTTATCTCTTCCGAAGCCTAATTTGAATTGTTTAACATAGGTTTACATAACAGCACTCGTTATCTTACCTCTTAATCTCCAACCTGTATTTATAGCATTAAATTTCAGGATAAGAGAAAGTCGTGTGAGTGACACACCAGATTATTATAATTATTAATGAAATAAAACCTCTTTTCCACTTTTGTAATATATATATATACTATACACTGGAGCATGAAATTAATTACTTGAAATTTTAAATATGAAAGTACAGATTTTGGTAAAATTTTCAATTTGTGCACGTGAAATATTTTCTTTATTTTCAAAGATGTAAAAAGTATCCCAAGCACATAGTATAAAATAGGTGCATAGTCATAAATTCAAACAGCAAACTTTTTGAATGCGCTATAAAATATTAATATAGGCAACGTATTTCGAAACAACAAAATATTCCTTCATTAGGAAAGAAATGCCTTTTACCTTCAGGTAAAATACGAAGTATGATTTCCTATGCTTCTTTATAGAATAGTACGCATTTCTTGCCTGATGAAATAAGACTTTTCTTCTCAAAACACGTGCTTTTATTATTCATACATAATGCAGAAATTTTTCAATAGAGTTCAATTTTGTAAAGTTAATTTCAGATATGTCAAACGCAATCGAAAGTTGTAAGACTTTAGTATTTATGAACACAGAATAAATATATTTTTTAAATCTTCATTTGATATTTAGCAAAAATAGGGAATACTTTTTTGTTGATTAAACAATTAACATTAATAAACAACAGTGTATAAGTTAACCAACTTTAAGAACTGGATGGCTTGTGAAAATTAAATACGTAAGTAAAATTCCAGATATAATTATTTTCCTAAATTCCTATAAAGCTAAAATAATGAAAACAAAATAATTTTTTATACTCCACCCTTCACTCCAATCAATAAAAAATATATGCCTATTTATGATGTAATATAATTGTAGAATGCAAGAGAAACAAATGAACAGTTACCAAAATTATCTATAAATTTAAAAATATATATTCAGGATTCAAATGAAATATGAATTAATCCGTAGTACTCATACTTTAATCCTTAAACAATTACACATGGAAATGAAACTTTATATAAAGCAATATATATTGAAAAGTTAATGAGCTTTTCTGGGAGCCTGTATGATTTGATCATACATGACAAATATGAAACAAGTATAACATAAATAAATAAATGATAACTAGAAGAAGGAGCAGAGGCCTCTATGGCTATATATATGTATATGTAATATATAAAGAAAGAAAAAAAATTACTGTACTTCATTTATTTCTTTATTTTTGATGCTATGTATTTCATACTGCAAAGATATTTCAATTGAAGTATATTGTAACAATTTTATTACAAATTATTAACACTACTATATAACATTTAAGGATTTAAATAACAATTTTATCTTTAATATGAGAGCTATAACTGTAATTAATAAATAACAAGTTTAAATTATCATCACAATAATTGTATTTTTTAACAAGTTGAGTTATTGATGAAGGTGTTTAAGATAATAGTTAAATTATTATATCAAATTAAAATTCATTCTAACGAGTGTCTTTCAATAACATAATATGAAATGTTGTCTAATACAATTGCTGATTTCCTATAATTGTCTCTAATCTCATTTAACCCCACCCCCTCAAAAAAAAAAAAAAAAAAAAAAAAAAACTTTTCTGCATTATGGTCATAAATTTACTATGTAAATCATAACTTTAGTATTTTCCTCCAAGGTTGCGTTACTGACATGTATCTGCAAGCAATTAATGAAGCATGCGTTTTAACACCTAGCACCTCAGTATTCCATCCTACTTACAAATTTTTTGAGTTTGCAAAGATGCTGTTTCAATACTGATAATGAGACTCTGGCGTATTTCGAAAAGTCTATATATTATTTCTTTTCTTTTTATGTATATTTTAATGTATGATTGTCTCATAATAAAATAGTTTTTATTTTTTTCTATATATTAAAAAAAAGTTACTGTCAAAAAGTTACGTCAAATTTTTTTTTTCTGCGACAGTATCTTCTAACGGAGGGCAGGGTCCTTCGCGTCATGAGAGGTATCAATGGGTTCCGAATACTCCAAGGTAGACATTTCAGCCGCTGAGAAATTTCTATCATTTTAATTAAAGAAGTTATTAACTAAAAACGATAAGTTTATGAAGGTACTCTATTTGCCATTTTGAAAAAAGTTTATCCCAGTGACGTTGTTCTTCTGGCATGAAGTCATTTTACACGAGAAAATTAAAATATGATCCATGGTTGTACGTAGGTTGGTTGGATTTAACGTCGCCCCAATACTGCGCTATGGGTAATTGGCGACGGTCTGGGACTCACCCCTAGAGATGTTCCGCAGACATGTCATCACAATTTTGAACCTTCATGGAGGGGATCCCTCTCCGCTTTGTTGATCCCCAGCGGTATAGTGGTACCGCGGAGGTATAGTGGTACTAGGGTATAGTGGTACCAGAGATATAGTGGTACTAGGGTACCGTGGCCCGGAACCATGGATGTAAAAAAATCAAAGAAAAAAGATATCAACTATTTATCTCTACTTTTAGAAAATTATTCTTCTTACACGGGAAAATTAAAATATGATCCATGGTTGTAGGTAGGAAGATAATTAGGTAGGTTGTGATTGACGTCGCACCATTGCTGCGCTATGGATAATTGGCGACGGTCTGGGACGCACCCCTACGGATGTTCCGGAGACATGCCACCACAGTTTTGATGGTTACACGAAGGGCTCCCCAGCTTCGGTGGCCCCCAGAGGTATAATTTTGATGGGAAAACGGAGGATATTGCGACCACGACATATTTTACGTGCACCAGCCACCATTAGTGCACATGACGGTCTTTGGTCGGCTCGAGAACCGAAACTACAATCTTCCAATTACGATTTCGGCGCTCTACTGACTGGGGAATCGTGATACGGATTTAAGGTTGTAAAAAAGAAATAAAAAGGGTCATATACTAAAGCTGTAATGCAAAAGGGTCTAGATATTATGATTTTCTTTCTGTTAAAAAATATATACATAAATATTATATATTTCAATTTGACATTGAATATGAGGATTTCCATAATAATTTTATGCTTTTGTCTTGTAATATGCACTATTAATATTCCTTTTCAGTAAAAGAAAGCAGCGAATAGCGGGCAGAGTTCTGCATGTGTTAGTAAGTAAAGTGAGTCGGGGAGGAGGCGAAGCCTCCTTCGGGGGTTGGTGAGCGGAGCGAGCAGGGGGCAGAGCCCCCTAGTAATGTATATGATTGTGACGGTGTGATGTCCGTGTATATTAGTGATTTTCTGTAAAATCTAACGTCCTTCCCTCTTCCCTTTTGTTTAAATAAACTTAAAGCATAATTTTTAGATTGCGATCTTAGTTGCTACAGATATTCTTTTTTCCAAAGATTTTAGTACTTTTTTTTTTTTTTTTTTTTTTAATATTAATAATTAATTTTTAAACAAAAGATAACTTAAAAAGAAAAAAAAAAAAAAAAGAAGTGCGAACCAAATTAAAATTTTGTATAAAATTTACATATATTTTATTGACTCTCGATTTAAGTATTTCAAATTAGGAAAACAATTATTTTCAAAGGTTTCATTTTACAGATCATCTTAAAAGTTCTATTATATATAGTGCTTGACAACTGTTTCTTCCTAATTTGTATTAAAAATTCGAAAATAATAAGTCCATACTTGCTATATCTTACACACACACACACACACGCACATATATATATGATTTCATTTGTCATACAAGAAAATGTGTCTGAAAGGTATTAAAAAGAGGATTTTTTCATTTATGAAGACAACAGAAGTACTTTTCCAGTTTTTATTATTATTATTATTATTTTATTTCCCGTGACCTCTATTTCAGTATTACATTTTTCCCACGAGACTTTTTTTTTTTTTTTTAGTGTATATTTTTCCTGGTGACTTTTTTTTTTAGGTTCCCTTGTGTCCGTATCTCAAAAACGGCTCTAACTGTTGCTACATAAACTACTTATTAGTTGCTATATAAATACCGTATTTGATATCCTTTCGTATATGTTAGTTGGTTAGTTAATATATATATATATATATGTGTGTGTATATATACATATAGGTTTATTGTATAAATAGGTGAGTTTGAAGTCTTGCAAATACGTTCCGTAAAAAACGGCTGTACGGACATTTTTTTTTTTTTTTTTCAAAATTTGCCATATTTACTCCCTATTAGATATTCTTTCACATTTAATTGTTATTTTTCGGTCAACAATGGAGTTTGCAAGTTTTGGTCGGTATTTCCAAAACGTCTCTAACGATTATTTTGAAAATTGCTATAAACCCCTTTCAATGTAAAAAATATGTCCTCTTTGCTGCCAGAAATTCTCTGTGATTTGAGAAATTACGCGTAATTTATGAAAAAACTACATTGTCAGAACGTATTTTCTCAAATTACAGAGAATTTCTGGCAGCATAGAGGACATATTTTTTTAACAGCGTTGTTTACAGTTATGTATTATGTGATTATTACAGGAATATTAATAATCATGCCCATTAGGTAGGTCCGTTTCAGATCTCGGAAACTGGTGTATAAAAAAAGGGTTTCACCGATTTGTTATTTATTTATCTATTTATTTTAATTGCTGAATTATGTAAACTTTGTTTCATATATATTTACACGTGTGCCAGTTTTATCTTACAGGAAACTTGCTAGGTTCATTTGTTAGGTCAATTTCATACGTTCTGACTGCAATATATCGAAAAATGTGCATATAATTCTTAGGGAAAAAAAAGTCGCGTGATTTTACACACCAAATTTCCATTATTCTTTCTTTCTCTTCTTTAAAAGCTTATACGGTGAATAATAATAATTTATGTAAAATTATTATAAAATTTCTCATGAAACTTTTAATTATTTTTTAATCTGT
Source organism: Salticus scenicus (assembly GCA_963930645.1). Lineage (NCBI taxonomy): Eukaryota > Metazoa > Arthropoda > Arachnida > Araneae > Salticidae > Salticus > Salticus scenicus. The sequence goes on from OZ005657.1 coordinate 144,094,565, forward strand.
TTCTCATATCATCTCATTTTGTGGAAAAATAATTACTGCAGACTGATGTTTTCTTTCTTTTTTTTCTGTCATTCTTTAGATAAATTCTCATTCTTTTGTGGAAATCGGTGAAAAATTGTATCTTTCCCTTTTTTTTTATAATGATACGTATTACTAAACATAGTAACAACACAAGATATCATTAATTTATAATTTAAGTTATTGAAGAAACACTTGAGAATCTAAGCAGAATAAATTCTGTAAGTGTGTATTTTCCCACGATGAGAAAAAAGACTGTCTAGTGTCCAACGCTTTTCTTTAGGAGAACATGTATAGTGACGATGCCGCAAGACTTCCCGGAGGAAGAAAAGATAAGGCGGCGGCACAGCAGGAATCTCTTCGAAGGGATGATCTTTATCCTATAGTCTGTAGCTCTGGGAAAAGTAGAAGAAAAATGTTGTTTGTATTTTTCCTGAGAAAATAATAATGGTAGTCGAGAAGAATAATTATAAATCAGACGCTTTCGTTTATCAGTAATGATGCACAGTGATTTCCGTCTCCATGTGTTTCGTCTATTATGTAAAAACTCAGTGAAATGAAAGAGAAAGCGTGTGAGAACTTTGTTCACATGCATGCCCATGCAAATGAAACGCTATGAATACAATATATTTTTTTCCCAAAGTTACAATTTCCAAGGAAAAAAGAAGGTAAATAAAACTCCAAATTTTAGAACAACGACTTAGCGAAGCAAACTAATTTCAAATGATGACATGTTGATTAATTGACGACATGGAGGGGGTCTTTTTTAATAGTAAAAGAAAAGAGTGGACAAAATACTTATGTCTCTGACAAAGTACTTTCAAGACAGCGGAACTTGAATATGGCTAACAAAATACAATTCTCTTCATTTCCTTTGTGGACAAAATCGTGGGAACTCATACTAGGAAACGAAAGCGATAATAATACTTTGTCTCTTCTCTACTGTTTAGAAGTGGGATACGGACAAAAGCCCCACCGGACAAAAGCCCCACCGGACAAAAAGCCCACCGGACAAAAACCCCACCGGACAAAAGCCCCACCGGACAAAAACCCCATCGGACAAATACCCCGCCGGACAAAATCCCCGCTAAAGCTCAAATATACATGTGGGGGGAAGCTAAAGGGGACCACAATTCTTTTGGTTAACGTGGATTTCGGTGTCATTTAATCTTCTGTTATTCTTAATTTTACTATGTTTTTGTGGTCTACAAATCAAATGAGGTTATTTTCGAAAGTGCAAAATTATTAGTCGGCTCAAAGGGGGGGGGGGGACAAAAAAATTGAAATTAGCGTGAGATCGTTTAAAATTCGTACGTGTAGATTTTGGGGGCCTATAAATAGATGAGGATATTTTCGAAAGTCTAAATTTATTAGAAAGATCGAAGAGGGGGGGGGGGAGGGGGGGAGCGAAGTTGTAAAAAATAGAATTGGAGTTAGCTCGATCAAAATAGGTACATAATGGTTTTGGGGGTCTACAGATCGAATGAGAATATTTTCGAGAGTGTAAAATTATTAAGAGGAGCGGGAAGGGACGGCGAAGGGGCAAAAAAGTAAAAATACCGTGAGACCGTTTAAAATTGGGGCATATAGGTTTTCGGAACCTACAAACAGGATGAGAATATTTTCGAAAGTCTAAAATTATTAGAAAGGGCGAATGTGTGTGTGGGTGGGGGGGGGTGACGAAGGGGCAAAAAAATAGAAATTGAGTTAGATCGTTCAAAATAGGAATATAACTGTTTTGGGGGTCTACAAATCGAATGAGAATATTTTAATATTGGAATATTTTATAATAATGAAAATAGCGTTGTACGCGTACAGACACGCTGGCATACACACATACACACACAGACAAAATTTGCTGAAATAATTTTCGGCTTTCATGGTGTGTGAAACGTGTATATTTATGCATGTATGAAAACGCATTCATAATACATATATACATATGTATATATAACAGAAAGCATTAAACAGATTACTTTTTATGTCGAATATATATCGTGTAAACTGTACATGCACACCATATGATGTACTAAAAAAAATTCGTACAACACTGAAAATTAATATTAAGTAGTTTTCCCATTTATATACTTCACAGTGAATCAGAAATACTTTCTGACACCCTCTTAGTCAATCAATTACGCTAATCATATCTTATTTCACAGATATTGCTATTGGTATTGGGAGTAAAGGCGAAAGATTGCGCTAAGGTCTTAGACCTTAAGGGGAGTGCCTTCCGTGGGGTCTTTCTAAGGGGTCCTAGCGTGCATTTACACAAGTTTTGGTGAAAACCATGGAAAACACCGAACGGCTCGGTCGACGAGAGCGACCTGTGATCGAACTCGTAATCTTCCGTCTTCCAGTTTACAGGACAAAACCTCTCGAGTGCTAGCGGGCCCTTATTTACAGGAAAAATTATTTTGTTTACATCAAATATATGTATATTAATTTTGTTACATCGTATGTAGTATAAAGGTACCAAATTGTGCTTTAAATATGTACCTCGCATAGAATATAAAAATTATTTTAATTAGTTTCTTTTTCGATAATTATTAGTAGGAAACATTTTTATATGATTTTTTTTTTTTCTCTATTAAATCCAAACAGTAATATTATATATAATACAATATTGAATTATCTTAAATAATTCAATAATTTAAAAAAAACATCTATTTTTAATAATTAAATTACGTATTATCAATTAAAATATTTTATTAACCGAACTTTAACCTTAAAAAGGAAAAAAAAAAAAAAAAAAAAAGAAAAGAAAAGAAAAGAAATATATATAAGCATTCTTTTTTCTTTTAAATATTTTTTTATTAAAAATATTTTACAATAAGATTCATAATTACAATCTGAAACTTTATTATTCAAGCAATCTTTTTTTTTGTTTTTTAATTGAAATGTATATTTTTAATAATTAAATTAATTTTTCAATTATTTCTTTTAAATTAAATAATTTTAATTAGCTTCTTATTTCTATGATGAATTATAGTAGAAAATCTTTTGATGTTTAAGAACATTTTGAAATAGTATTTTTATTTAAACGACCAAACAATAGTATTAAGCAATCTGAACTAATTGAATTATTAAAATACATATATATATTTTTAATAATTAAATTAATTTTTAATTAAAATATATTGCTACAAATTATGTATATATATATATAATCATTTATAGTAAAAAAATCGTTTTATATTAAAAAAAAAAAAAAAAAAAAATTCGCGGTGATTGTGGTAGTGTTAAAGCCGGTTGATAACTTGAGTGCCCTACACCTGCGTGAAATACTCTCCGGGGTGGGAATAGGGGGCGGGAGCCTTAGCCTATACTTGCGAAAGTTTCGAAGAAAACCACGGGAAACTCTCAACGGCTTGGTCAACGAACGCGACTTGGGATCGAACTTAACACTTCCATTCTACTAGCATCGATTACCGCTCGGATGTTTAAATAAACTTTTTAACTGAAAGTCCAAACAACAGTATTAAACAATCTCACTTAATTGAAATCTTAAAAATTTTATTTTTAATTAATAAATTAGTTTTTTACATAGAATATTTCATTAAATATTTTTATAACTAGGTTTTCCTAATAACCATTCATATATATATATATATATATATATATATATATATATATCTAAAATCTTTTATTATTAAAGGTATTTTAAAACAGTTTTTTTTTAAATTAATATTAAAATCCAAAACAATAGTATTAAATAATATCGACTAATTTATTATATGTATATATAATATGTATATTAGTTAAATTAGTTTTCTAAAATTTTTAGTTAATTTTTTAAAACTTATTTTTATTTATTTATTTATTTTATTTTATTTTACTTTTTAATCATTCATAGAAAAAAATATATATTATTTTTTTTAAAAAATAGGTTTTCCATTTAAAAGCTCAAATAGTTTTATTAAACAAATTAATTTAAACATTAAAAATTTTCACTTTTAATAAATAAAGATGTTTTTAATATATATTTTATTTTTTAATTTTTTGTGTATAATCTTTCACATAATATTATATATATATATACACACACAAAGTATTTTGACAGAAATTAAAAGCATCCATATACATTCATCTACACATACAAGGAGTAGTAATGATGGCTAGATTTTAGCAGAAATTTAAAAGATCATAAAAAATTTACAGATTGCCTAAAAGCTATTCGCTTACTCCCGCCACCAGTTTACCTTCAACAAAAGAGGGGGCATATCTATTAGGTCTTTGTATAAATTCGTGCGTTTTTTTTTTTTTTTGCTTCATTTCATAAAAATACATCAAATCAAATGACAATTTTTAATCAAAATACTCTCCATTACTTTCTACAATCTTTGACCGCTTTTCAGGTAACAAATGTATACCACGGCGATAGAAGCTCCCGTCTTTGGAGGCAATAAAATGATCCGCGTCCGCACGAACTTTTGCAACGACCTAATAAATAAAAATGACAATGACAGACTTTCACAGTCCGACTTAATATTTTTTCTTACTGACAGCTTTAAAAAAAAAACAGTTAATCGATTAGGGAATCGATTAAAATATTAATTTAATTTATTTAATTAAAGTAGATCTCTTGATCAATTAGGGAACGGGGACGTGCTCTCTGGGACGATATCTCCCTTATCTTCAAATGGGGAAGGAATGAGCTACCAGGTGTAAGATGTGTTCGCAAATAGCACTGTTCGGAAGTAGCACGTAACGAAAAGAAATCAACTTTTTTTTTTTTTTTACTCCCCCCCCCACCCCACCCCAAGGTGTCGACAACCTTCACTATCTTTCTTTAAAGTGTAAGTGTATACAAAGTTACATGGTAATCTGTAGAAGTTTTCAAAGCTTTTCTTTTCAATCTGTCCCCTATTCTTCTCCCCAAATATGCATGTAACTCTGAAAGAATAAAATAAAATAAATAAATAAATAAATAAATATACATACAGTAGACTCCCGATTATCGGCGGTCGGATTACCCGCTTTACGGATTATCCGCGGTCCTCAAGGGCCTGAATTTAAAAGGGAATTTAGAAATACAGAACAAACTTATTACAAAAAAGATCGAAGAGAGTAATGTCCTTCAAGGCTTTTGGAGATATTACTCGATTCTTGACAGCATTTATGGCATACACACTGCTTGGGAGGCAGTTAAAAAGTCTACATTGGTAAGGTCTTGGAGAAAAATTTTACCAAATGTGGAAAATACTTTGGTAGAGTTTATAGAGGAGGTCAGGAGGAAGAAATTTCTGCTCATGATTTGGCATAGTTAGCTAAATCTGTTACCGGAGCAGAAAAAGTCAACAAAGGAAAGGTTGAAGAGTAGATTAATTGTGACGCCAATGATCCAGGTATTGAACACCTTACAGAGGAACAAATTGTAGGCTATAGTGATTAGACCCAGTTTCAGAAGATAGTGAAGAAGAGGAGGAAGAAGGAGATAAAACTCAGCAGAGGGTGAGTCACGACGCAGCCTTAACACATGCAGATGGACTTATAAAATATCTCGAGGAACAGGACGATGTATCACTTTGTGACAAAATGCTGATAAAGACACTGCAATCGCAAATTAAGAAAATGTGTTTTACTACAAAAAACAAAAATGCTTCCCCGATTTTTTTGTTAAAAAATAGAGCAAAATGTATGTAGAAATTTTTATTAGTATGTTAAATTGTATATGTAGGCCATGCTTAACTGTTAATTATTGCTCAAAAGGCTTTATGTGTTGCTTTATACCCCCTTTTTGACCATTTTGCGGATTATCTGCTGATTCGATTATCCGCGGTTGTCTATTCCCCGTTCACCGCGGATAATCGGGAGTTTACTGTATATATATATATATATAATATGAATAAAAAGAAGGAAAACTATGTGAAACAAGGGCAAAATCCAAACAAATAAAACAGAAATAACAAGAAGGAGCACAGACCGCCAATGTTTAAGATGGGTGGAGCGGATTAAAACACTTTGTTGGGCGTCCAACCTTTCCGAAATCCTTTTCAAGAAAAGGAAAGAAAAGAGTAGAAATGAACATAACTACATCTATATTTAATATATATATGCATATTAGAGTGAGTGATAATTAAAGAAAATTTCACTAAAATTTGTTTTTTTAAAAAAAGGGGATTTTCTACTTTTTATAATCTGTAGAAATTTGATATAAAAACTGCATTTTTTTTTCCTCTGTCTCCTACCCCCCCCCCCTTTCCCCTTCTTTGGTTCCATTCTGATATATGTAATTCTAATTATACTATTCAAAATTCTAATGGATAATTAAACAAAGCTTCAAAAATTCTGTAAATGATTTTCGTCTGAAAAAAAATAAATTTGTGTTTTGCTTGGGCCTATAATACCGTCCGTGTCTCATAGATCATTTGAATGGAAGAAACTTTTGAAATCAATGTATTTGCGAAACTGTTTTCCTTTCAATGTATTTTGGTATATCCAGACTTTTGAAACACCCTGTATAAATAAAACTAAATAATAATAAGAAGCAACAGAGGCCACCACCGCTTATGACGGGTTAGAGAGATTTAAACAAGTATTACATGAGCCCATTTTTTTCCACATCCTCTGCAAGACCATAAAAAGAAAATATAAGAAAAATTTTTGAAAAGTGAAGATTTTTATACTGTTATTAAGAGAAAAAAATTATTATTTTATAATTATTGAATTGAAATCACATTTTTATGAACTAAATAAATCATACATACTATATTTTAAAATATTACTTGTTTTGTACAGCTATACTTAACATAATATACATATTACAGTGAAAACATTTCGTTGAAATTTGTAGAAAAAAAAAAAAAAAAAAAAAAAACTCATATGCCCCTCCAGCCTTCCGTAATTTGTTGAAATTTGCTTTAAAAAACTACATTTTTTAATCTTAAACCCCTCCCTATCAGATATATGTAACTCTCAGTATATATTACTTAAAATTCTAATGATAATTAAACAAAGTTTCATTAATATCTTTAAAAGAAATATTTTTTTTTTCTTTTATCTTGCTATACTCATTGTGGTCCTCTTTAGCCCCCCTCCCCCACTGTATATTTGAGCTTTAGTGGGGATTTTGTCCGGTGGGGCTTTTGTCCGGCGGGGCTTTTGTCCGGTGGGGATTTTGTCCGGTGGGGTTTTTGTCCGGTGGGGCTTTTGTCCGGCGGGGATTTTGTCCGGTGGGGCTTTTGTCCGGGACCCCTTTATCCTATAGTCCTGAAGTATAGTCTGTAGCTCTGGGAAAAGTAGAAGAAAAATGTTGTTTGTATTTTTTCTGAGAAAATAATAATGGTATTCGAGAAGAATAATTATAAATCAGACGCTTTCGTTTATCAGTAATGATGCACAGTGATTTCCGTCTCCATGTGTTTCGTCTATTATGTAAAAACTCAGTGAAATGAAAGAGAAAGCGTGTGAGAACTTTGTTCACATGCATGCCCATGCAAATGAAACGCTATGAATACAATATATTTTTTTCCAAAAGTTACAATTTCCAAGGAAAAAAGAAGGTAAATAAAAACTCCAAATTTTAGAACAACGACTTAGCGAAGCAAACTAAATTCAAATGATGACATGTTGATTAATTGACGACATGGAGGGGGTCTTTTTTAATAGTAAAAGAAAAGAGTGGACAAAATACTTATGTCTCTGACAAAGTACTTTCAAGGCAGCGGAACTTGAATATGGCTAACAAAATACAATTCTCTTCATTTCCTTTGTGGACAAAATCGTGGGAACTCATACTAGGAAACGAAAGCGATAATAATACTTTGTCTCTTCTCTACTGTTTTAGAAGTAGAGGTCCGTCGTGAAAACCTTACTCCTAACTGCTTTTAAATTCAAAGTATGTGTTTTCCTTTTTGTGATATAAACATACATATGTACAGTAAAGTACCGTTTATACTTCAGTTACGTTTAATAGTCGTTTTAACTGTTGTCCCAATACAATCTAATTTATTTTAATACAAGTAGGCTTTGTTTATCAAATGTTTCGACAGGCAAAAATTAGGGTCTTTTAGCTACCCCTCCACAAAATTCGAATTTATAAAATGGACCTTTTCACAAAATTTAAATTTGTAAAATTTAACCCTTCAGGAAATTCAAACTAATAAACTGGCTTCACATGATTTAAAGTCGTACACATTTTTTCAAGAAATTTCGCGTTTATATATAATGTTTCCATGTTTCTTTCTTTCTTTTCTTTTCCTTTTTATCTAACTGTTAATTTTAATGGCATAAAAGGCGATTAATTTGATATTAAAAATTACATATAATGATAGCTAAAAGGTAGATTTTACATAGTATTCGACTTCAAAAAAATATTTATTTTTTACTCTAGTGGACCCCATAAATGGAAATGTGGATCGTTTTCTTTGTTATTTATTTTTCTAAATTTCGTCAAAAATTTTTGTTTGTTTTATTTATTTATTTGTTTATTTATTTTATTTTTTAATTAGTTTATGTATTTTATTTATATAGGAAGACAACAAGCATTCTCAGACAATTATGAAATATTTTTGGTAATCGAATTCCTATTTGCATGAACTTAAGTCGTCTAAATATTACTACTTAATACATGCAGCGGATCGCATATTCGTTTCAATATGTATAACGTGCTAGGTACTAATAATGTAATATTCGTATTCAAATCAAATAGTTGTAAATAAAAAAGAAAATTCATCACTGCAAAATTAAATTATCTTAATCTTCATTTCAAATTTCTGATTCCCAAATTAGGTAGTACATTATTTTTAAAAGTGAAAACATATTTTAATTTGTAATGAAATAAGAAGGGAAATTCATACATTCAGCATAGTTTATGACGTACTTTTAATGTTAAAAAAATAATTTAAAAATAAAAGTAATTAAATAAATCACTTATGCCAATTAACAATACTGTATGTAATTATTGGAGACTGCTGTATATCCCAGTTACGAAAGTTATATGTGTCAGCTAAAATGCTAATACTAAGTTAACTCGAAAAAGCATAATGTTCCATAGGTGCATTTAGTACCCAGCGTGGTCTGACTAAACAACGATGAATTTTCAGGCGGACTAATGAGGCAAAATACAAACAATCTTTGTTCGGATGTTTAAATAAACTTTTTAACTGAAAGTCCAAACAACAGTATTAAACAATCTCACTTAATTGAAATCTTAAAAATTTTATTTTTAATTAATAAATTAGTTTTTTACTTAGACTATTTCATTAAATATTTTTATAACTAGGTTTTCCTCATAATCATTTATATATATATATATATATATATATATATATATATATATATATATATATATATATATATATATATAATCTTTTATTATTAAAAGTATTTTAAAACATTTTTTTTTTTTTTTTTAATTAATATTAAAACCCAAAACAATAGTATTAAATAATCTCGACTAATTTATTATATGTATATATTATATGTATATTAGTTAAATTAATTTTCTAAAATTTTTAGTTAATTTTTTAAAACTTATTTTTACAAAGTATTTTGACAGAAATTAAAAGCATCCATATACATTCATCTACACATACGACGAGTAATGATGGCTAAATTTTGGCAGAAACCTCTCCCTATGAGATATATGTAACTCTCAGAAAAAATTACTTAAAACTCTAATGATAATTAAACAAAGTTTCATTAATATCTTTAAAAAAAAAAAAATTATCTTGTTGTACTCATTGTGGTCCCCTTTAGCCCCCCCCCCCCATGTATATTTGAGCTTTAGTGGGGATTTTGTCCGGTGGGGATTTTGTCCGGGGGGATTTTGTCCGGTGAGGCTTTTGTCCGGGACCCTGAAAATTCACACACACACACCGGGGGAAGCGATGCTCTTACAATAACACATTTTCTCCTAGTTTACTATATTACTGTATTAATAATTAATATTAATTTTATAATCATATGTTAAAAATAACTCTCATTATGTACATTTATACGAAATTTTTCCCTATACTGCCATGAAGAAAATTTAGAAAAAAAAAATATATATATATATATCAGAGCGCTATCTGTAAAGCGATTGTTCTCCAAATGTAATGAGTACCAGTTTAGGCCAGGGTCCAACAAAATACCATGATTGGTTAAATTTTGCTCATTGGTTCGTACACAAAATTTGTGATCCACACACACAGGCAGACACATATACAAACATATTTTCTAAAAACAGTCAAATCATGTTAAGGCATCCCAAAACCACGTGTAAATCTGTCGAAAACTGGAGTTCGAAAATTTTAACGAATCCGCAATACTTTCTTCTTATATGATATAAAGTAAAAACGATAACGAAATCATGTTATATAATAATCAAGCACATTAATTTAAAAACGCAAATGAAGATTGCATTTACGTCTGTAACCAGGCTGTTTCATTTAAAGACTAATTTAAGCATATAAATCTGAAGTTTTTGACAGCCACTTCAAACTAAATGGTAGTAAAGCTTAAGTGGCCAGTTTTGTATATTCTTGCAATAAACAGATAACTTAAGCAAGGATAAGGATATTTGGATTATAGTAGCAATACGCAGTTTTATATTTCGAGTAATATTGATGATTCATCTGAACATCTGTTCACTTCAAAACAGACGCTTTTTTCTAATGCAAACAACATTTTTTAATCACTTTTTTTTAAAGATGTTTACATCATAAATCTATTTCTCCTATTAAATATTTCAAGTAGAATTCCCTTTTTGACCTAGAACAAAAAGAATCGAAATTCCAAAAGAAAATTATTTGGTTTGGATTGCTGCTTAATGGGCATTTTTTTTTTTTTTTTTCTTTGCGTAATAAAGCCCTTTAATACCGAATTTGCTGCAGAAGTGACTATACCGCTCTTTGTTCGCAGAATGAGTTTTTGACAGTTAAAGGAACAATAATTCTTATTTGAAAATATTTTAAATCCATAATAAAAATACGTAGGTTTTGTGTTATAATAAGATAAAAGAATAAATTGGAATGAAAGTATAATTAATGATAAGATTTTTCCGATGAAGTGATAAATGGATACGTTTCAAGCAGACATTCTTTTGATAAGATATAGAAAAAGTAGTGGATTTCTACAATGACAAAAATTTTCATACACATATATATACGCGTATAAAAGATTAAAAATTTAATCGGAATTTTAAAAAATTTGTCTGTAAAAACCACAAATTAAAAAAAAAAAAAAAAAAAAAAAACACCGTGGCGAACAAAGTAGACAAGACTGCGTTTTATTTGCTGCACTTGTGCCTACTTTGTTCGCCTGACGAAGGGTCGTGTTACTATTTCGACCCAAAACAGTTGTTGCGAGTTTTTTTTTTTTTTTTTTTTTTTTTTTTTTTTTTTTTATGTTTACATATGCAAGGTGACCCAAAAAAATCGAAACTCGATTTAATTCGTTAACTATTAGAAATAAGTGTACCGTGTACATTGCAAAAATACATAAAATAACATAGTGAATAAGACACTAATGGAAATTTCTTCCTGATACTTAAAAAAAAAAAAAAAAGTATTTTTTAAATTTTTGTGTGACAGTTCTTAATAAATTTGGTCAAGAGAAAGGTTTTATTTAATCCAACAACATTATTATAAGGTATCGTATACTCGCATCTTTAAAATTTGGGGAGGCTTACAATGTTTTCAGTTCGGAATAATAACATGACTGTTCTGTAGGAGAACAAAGGAAGCACGATCGCAGCAAACAAAGCGCACTCGTGCCTACTTTGTTCAGCTTGGGTGCATTGCTGCTTTGTTGCATACATGCCTACTTTGTTCGTCTGGAAAAAGGGTCATGCTATTTTTCCGACTAGAAACAATTATCACGAGGGTTGTTTCCCCCCCCCCCCAATTTATGGTGCTTACAGACAGTTACTATTTTATTTATATACATAGGGTAGGGTGTCCTAACTAGACTGAAACGCTGTTTAATTCTTACATATAAGTGGGCAATATAATTTGTAAATATGTTCAAAATATAGCGTTAAACATTAGAACAGCATTAATAGAAATTTCTTCATGTTAATTTTCAAAATGTTACTTTTTAAAATTTTTATACGATCACTCTAGATAAATATAGTAAATTCGAAAGTTTTTATTTTTAATGTAGCAACGTCATTATATATTTAAAAAAAAATCTGTATCTTTAAAGTATAATTAGTTATTCTTAATTTAATAATTGAGCTCTTAACATTAGGACCATCTTACCATATCAAAATTGAAATGTAAATTTGTAACACATCACATTATAAAAGATAAGACGTATGGTAATATTTAAATTAAAACTCTTTCTGCTAGTTTGAGAAATAAATTTTTGATGGCTTTAAAGATATGATTTTTTTTTTTTTTTTTTTTTTTAATAATTCTAGAACACTATCTCGGGGCAAACCTAACTTGAGCACACTGTCAAAGGCTGAGCCTGTGTGATTCCGCAAGTGATATATAGTTCCTTTAAAATACTTATTTATGTTATTAAAAGTATACCTAATTTAACATTAAATATCCGTATTAGATTCAGTAATATTAGCTAAATCTATATACTCAGCTTAAAATGTATATTTTAATGATTAAGGAATTCTTTTTAAAAATAATAAGTTATACGTCACTGTCTACTTATCCAGTCAAAAGCTTCCTTTGTTTGGCGATTTACTCAGAAGAGCGAAATTCCGGCAACCCTCAAACCCTGGAATTTTTCGTGGGGTCATTCTTTTCTCGGACTCCGGAATTGACGCTTGCTTTTCTTTCACCCTCTTTCTTCTCTGTTCTTATCTTATCGTTTCAATGGCATCTCCTTCAGTTGGATCCCCGTTTACTTTTCAACCTCAGAGAAAGGGGAAAGCTTTGCAAAGTTTTGCTAAGGTTATCATCTTAAACGATTTTATTAAACTCAGAGAACAAAATCCCTTGAAATTGGAAAATGAAATTACTGAGATGTGTTCTGAATTGACAGGAATTTCCCGATCATCTATAAACAGAATAAAAGCTGCAAAAAAAGACGAGTGGGAAACTTTCGACTCCAGGAAAGAAACGTCCTTTGAAAGTTAATACAAGTACAAGGATGCAGAGATATGATGACTTTACAAAAACAGCTATTCGAAGAAAAGTGCATTCTTTTTTCTTCAAAAATGAAATAGAGAAAAAAGAATGTGGTTATTAGATGGTTTAGAAGAACAGATTGTTGAAACCATGAGTTTTAATATTGATAGTTCTTCGGGTGACTCTGAGCAGTCAACGGATAATGATGATAGCCTTAGCGGAATCGAGCCATTAGACGAATAAGAATATTTTTTTCAAGGCTAAAAAAAGTTCTTTTCAGAACTAAAAAATAAGTCCTTTCGAGGACAAAGCCTTGTGAAAGGCTAAAAATTAAAAGATAGAAAGATTAATTAAACTAAGAATTTTGAACACAAATTACTCAATTGTCTTCTTCAATTACCGCTACCTTAAACAACAATAAAATAATAATAATAATAATGATAATGAGTAAAATTAAATATATTAAAAATAAATGAAATAAATAAATATTAAGCCTTTTTAAGATTTCATAAGTAAAGCCTATATTTTCAATTTTCAACTCTAGATACTAAAATTTTAAATCCTTAACACAGTACTTTTTTTTTTTTTTTTTTTTTTTTTTTTATCGCCCTCCTCCATTTCCCTCGTTCATTTTTCTCTCCGCCAGGAATTGAGAGGTTCTTTTAATACTGGGAGAGGGGCGGTACCGGGTTCGAACCCAGTTCGTACTCGGCAGCCTAGCTGATCAGTGTGTTTCGTAGTTTTCTCCAAAACCCATTTAAATACGGGCTAGGTATCCTGGAATCCCTCCCTTCCCACTCTCTTAAAAGGCATTCCATCCATAACTTGGCACTCGTACAGTCATTTGGCCATACCACAGTCATTCATTTTTCACTGAAAAATTGCCTATTTGTTGAAAAATAATACTTTGAAGTAACGAAGTTCTGAAACCTTTTCCCTCTTTTTCTCTCTTTTTTTTTTTTTTTTTTGTGTGTGTGTGTGTGTATATGTGTAGATTTAAACACTAAATCGATCATTCATTATTTAATCTACTCCTATTTGTACTCCAACTAGGCCTTTAGCTGGAATGGCCTCCGTGGGAGTATTTCTAAGGGGTCCTAGCGCGTACTTACGCGAGTTTCGAAGAAAACAACGGAAAACTCTAAACGGGTAGTAGTGCGTTTTCTTTTGTATTTTCTTTGCGTATTCTTTTTCAATCAATTTACCTGGACTACTTCTCTGATTTCACCGCTTTTACCAAAAATTTTAATACAAAAAAATTCAAATTTTACGCAATATTTTTTTCTCTTGGGAAAATAGATATATCATTTGCTAAATTTCACATCTTCTGCAAATACCAGTTTCCTTTTTTGGTTTCTTTTTATAAAAAATAATTATTTTAGCGTAAAAAAAAATAACTCATATAATATTGAGTGGTTAGAGAGTTAAAACTTTATTATTATTATTCTTGTATAAAAAAATTTCGAGTAAATTAAACAAATCTATATAACAATAAAGTGTAAAATAAAATATAATGGACTTATAACCATGCATTTATGGATAACAAAAATATGACTGGATAACATTGTTTTATTTTAGTGGAGTGAGAATTACACAATGTTACCTGTAAAACAAAGCCCACCAGCAGCCGAGCGGTGCTGCGCTCGAAGGTGGAAGATGGGAAGTGCCGGGTTCGATTTTTGGTTGCGCACTGCTACCCGTTTAGAGTTTTCCGTTGTTTTCTTCGAAACTCGCCTAAATACGGGCTAGGACCCCTTAGAAATACTCCCACGGAGGCCATTCCAGCTAAAGGCCTAGGACCCTAGCATATTCAATCCCTACAACCAACCAACCTGTTAAAGAAAGATAATTCATTCTGCTCTCAAAGCTGGTAGATAAAAGGTGCCTAGCTCAAAATTCACAATCGTCGGTTTAGCCATTCGGTGATTCTTGCGGATTTTTTTGAAACTCACATGAATACAGGCTAGGCCATTTAGGCCACTGTGAAATCTACCAAAGTGTGTCCCTCTTCCCTCCTGTAATAGAGGTAAATTAGTATTAAGTCTTCTTGAAAAAATTGGGGACTGGAAAAAGCTGACTCGTAAATAGAGGTGGACTTTCAAAGAGGTTTTACTGCATTATACAGCTTTTCCAACTTCATTTTTCCATTAAAAATTAGTTCACCTTCAATGTATTTTACCAAAGTGATAGCACCTTAAAATTTGTTTCTTTTTAAAAAGAAATCATAAAATACTTTTTGTAGCCCTGAAAATTGTTTGAAATTGCATACGCATTATATAATATTCTAAAAAAAAGAAGAAAAATAAAAGTTACATGGGGGGGGGGGAGGGAATGGATATCATTTAAAATATTGCTAGAGACATTTTGTTTTTAACTGGGTTATAAATAAAATCGCGCATCTGACGCATCTGAATATTTTTGCATAGCCCTGTAAACCAGTCATTAATACTAAACATGCTATACTCAATGAGGAACATGCCTTTTGCATCTAAATAATGTATGTTACTTTCATTATGCTTTGTGATAGATAAAAAAAATTAAAAATGGTTTTAAAGATACAACTTATCGACCATAATGTACCCGAATCCTCTAGTGAAAACTTGTTAACAAGGCAATAATTATAATCGCATTGTTTTCAATAGAAATCATACCACAGTAGACATAAGCAACATATATAAATTTCAAGGCATTGTAAAACATGTACAGAATACTAGAGAGATGAACTGACGTCATAAATATTTTCTAAATTTTAATGAGAGTTGTTTCAAAAACATTAAATGTAACTGTATGCGTGCAATTTAAAACACGTGTAATACTAAATGAATGCTTTTATTTATTTATTTATTATTATTAGTATTATTATTGCTATTTACAATAATATTAGTAGAAAATCTTTTCATTAAATTCAGATTTCTGAAAATATATAAAAATTAAATTAATATTTTGATATATTAAATTATGATTGTAAATTTATAAGTTTAAAAAATTGTATTAAGTTATTTTGAGTCCATTCAGTATTGTATCTGTATAAACGGTGCTCGGTAAAAATGGCAACGGAAAAAATGGCAACGGAAATAATGGCAACGGAAAAAATGGCAACCGGAAATAATGGCAACGGAAATAATGGCAACGGAAATAATGGCAACCGGAAATAATGGCAACCGGAAATAATGGCAACTGGGGGAAAATGCAGCGATAATATTGGTAACAATAACTTGATAAATGGGTAAAGGTGCAATTATCTATGTAAATAAAGAGAACTGTTTTTATGTGTGTGTGTGAGTGATTGATGTGTGGGCTGAACGGAAAAAAGTAGTTTTCGAACTACTAAATACAATTGAGTTCCAATAAAATCCCTACAATATCATCAACAGTCATGTATATTTTGAAACTGAAGATAAGATTTACTTGTTTGCTTTCAAATTATGGAATAGAGCAGGCGCACGTTGCGTCACTGAGATAAACATTGACAAATGATTCCACACGTGCTTTAAAATGTAGGCAAAAGGTGGGGTAAATAGCTTTTTACTTTCATTTCTCCAATATTTTTAACACGTTTTACATTTCTGCTGAGATTTAACTATTGTTATTGCTTGTTATATAAATTGATATTATGTGGTAGCTTTTAACTGCAAAATCTGTATTAAAATACTTTCAATGTAAAAATATTTTTTTCTATATCAGATTATAGGGAAAAAATATATATTTTATTTAATATAAAAATATAATTCAAAATGACGGCATTTACTAAAAATCAAAATGATTAATAATAAAATTAATTTGTTCAATAGAACTATTTGAGCTTTTAATTGAAAAATCTATTTCTAAATACTTTTAATATAAAAATGTATATATGTTTTTTTCCCCCTGAAAATAATAATAATTAAAAAAAAAAAAAAAAAAAAAAAGGAAAAAATTAAAAAACTTGGAAAGTATAATTGTTTTAGCTTTTAATAGTAAAATCTATATTAAAATACTTTTAATATTATTAAAACAACTTATTTTCTCTGAACGATAATAATAATAATAATAATAATAATAGCTAATTTAAATAAAAATCACATCATTTATTAAAATATTCTAATTAAAAAACAATAATTTATTTATTAAAAACATAATTTTTTATAATTAAATTAGGTGAAATTACTTAATACATTTTTTTAAACTTTTAATTAAAATGCCTATTTCAGTAGCCGACTGGTTCTGCTCTCCAAGCTAATAGACTGGTGTTATTGTTGGTGTTTGGGAATAAAGCCGATTGACAATTCTAAGGTCCTTGGCCCGAGGGGGAGTACCTTCCGTGGAGGTCTTTCTAAGGAGTCCTAACCCATATTTTTGCAAGTTTCTAAGAAAACCATGGAAAAGTCCGAACGGCTAGATCGACGAATGAGGACATGGGATCGAACCCTGCACCTCATGTCAACCAGCTTTGAGCGCAGAACCGCTCTGCCGCTGGTGGGCCCTGATAGATTGGAATTGCGGGTTCGATCCAAGGTCTCGTTTGTCATCCCAGACATTCAGAATTTTCCATGTTTTTTTTTTTTTTTTTTTCTGAAAATCGCATATATCAAGGACATGCTCCTTAGAAAGAACTCTTATGAAAGTCATTTCACCCAGGCTTAGGACCCGTATGTTGTCAATAGGTTTTAAAGCTTAAACCACAACCATCAAAATATTTTTAATTAAAACACACACACACACACACACATATATATATATACATGATTACATATAAAAAAATAATAATTAAAAAATTATTTAATAATACATATTTATAAAATATAATTCAATTATTAAGAATATAAATTTTTAATAATTCAATTAGTTCAAATTGCTTAATGCTGTTGTTTTAGCCTTAAAATGAAAAAATAAATTCAAAATGTTCTTAAACATAAAAATATTTTTTTCTATAATTGATTATAGGAATAAGGATCTAATTAAAATTATTTTATTTAGAAAACTTTAAAAGAAAGAGTAAATTAATTGTCTAAGAACTAAATGAATTATCAAAAATGTAAATTTAAATAATTAAATTAGGTGTGACCCTTAATACAACTTTTTCTGCTTTCAATAGAAACTATTATTTTAAAATACTTTTATTATTAAAAGATTTTATTTACTGTGAATAATTATGAGGAAAAAGGTAGTTAAGGATCGAATTAAAATTATTTTACTTTAAAAATTTTAATAGAATGACTAACTAAAAACTAAAAGAATTATCAAAAATATAAAGTTTAATAATCAAATTAGCTGAGATTACTACAATTTTTTCTGCTTTTAGTAGAAAAAATTGTTTTAAAATACTTTTAATATTAAAAGATTTAGTTTCTATGAATAATTATATACACACACACACACATATATATATATATATATATATATATACAGCTAGTTAAAAAATTATTTAATGTAATATTCCAATTAAAAACACTAATTTATTTATTAAAAATATAATTTAATATAATTAACTTAGTTGAAAGCGCTGAATAAGATTATTTGGATTTTAATTAATAAGCCGAGCAGTTCTGCTCTCCAAACTGGTAGACAGGAAGTGCCGGGTTCGATCCCAGATCATGATCGTCGACTCTCATGTTCTCAATCGGCTTTAACATCTAAACTAACCCCATCAAATTATTTTTAAAATAAAAAGTTATTTTAATCAATGATTATATAAAAATAATAATCTTAATGTAATAACAAATATTACATTTAATTAATTTGTTATAATTTTACTAATGCAGTTTAATCTTATGATATAAAATAGTTTAACTCCGCTTTTATAATTTCAGTGCAAAATATTTTTTTTTTATCTACATAACCAAACTTTTATTATAAATTATAAGTTTAATTCCATTCAAAATTAAATTGTTTATAGATAATGACTAAGCCGTTTCTGTCCTGCAATTAATAAATTCTAATAATCTGCGGTGCATATATGATTAAACATACTGCATGCCAATATGAGAAATTAAATTGTCAAAAAATTCTCAATTTCATAAATTAATTAATTAATGAAAAAAATAATATGTTGTAGCCACCACAAGACATTCTTCTATATTTTTCTATATTATCGATTTAAAAAAAAAAAAAAAAAAAAAAAAAAACTTTGTGTAATCACGTACAATTTGTGAAAATATTACAGTAATTGTCAGGCATACTTGGAGTGGGGAAGGCAGAGGAAAATAAAATGACTTTTTCTATCACTAGTTTACCGTTTTAAATGGATATATTCTACAACTATCACTTACTTTTTATGAGTGTATTATATACCTGGGAGGGGGGGGGGGTGCAGATGGAAATGAAAAATATTTTTTTTAACTACCGTAGTATCGATTTAAATAAATCTTTGTGTATATACCACTTACTGTTTAAGAAAAATTCCAGTAAGTGTTACACAGATCTCGGGAGGGGACAGAATAAAAAAAGGAGTTGTTTTTATATCACTATGCTACTTTTTTATGTATTATGCTTTTATATTACTAGCTATTTGTATGAAACTTTGTTTGATTATCACTTACTTTTTATTAAAATTACAATGAAAGTTACTTGTAGTTAAAAAGGGGGACGAGTATGTGTGTGGTGATGGTGGGGAGGGGGGGGGGCAGAGGAAAAACAAAATCTATTTAAACAACACTTATTATCTTTTTTTTTGTGACATTTTGTGCAAATGTCGCTTACTGTTAATGAAAAATTACAGTGAGTGTTACATATGTGTGGGTGAGGGGGAGTGAGTGCTGGAGACATAAAGATACAAATAATGTTTTATATCATTGTGCTTTGCATTTTACTAAAATTTATTACAAATATCATTTAATTTTTAGGAAAATTTACGTTGATTATTAAATATATCTTGGGGGTTATACGAGCAGAGGAGAAAAAGGCTTCTATAAATATCACAATGTTAAAAATTTTAATTAAAATATTAACAACTATCACCTACTTTTAATGAAAAATTACGGTGAGTGTTACCTATACATGGGGGACAAGGAGGAAGAGAAAAAAAAAATGCGATTGTTTTTAAATTATACTGCTTCATATTTATAGAAAATTTTGTATAAATGTCCTTTATTGTTTATGAAAATTTTTAGGGAGGGCTATGTACCGCAGTATCTTTCAGTTTCTAAGTTAATACGCAAAAATGCAATTCAATGTTCAGATCAGACATTAATTAAAATTTAATATAAAATATTGGTAAATGATTATTCTGAAACAGATTTTTTTTTATCTGTCCCATCCCCACCCCCTTCCCCTCGTAGGAACAAAAAAGAAAAGTGCCCTTTTTTCCGTGAGCCGGAAAAATGGGCACTTTTCTTAATATCTCCTTGTAAAACTCATGCTAAACATCAACGAGAGAGTAAGTTTTTTATTTCTACGTGAGGGGTGGGGGATGGCAAAAGAGACGGATAAAAAGAAAACATTTCATTTTTTAGTAACATTTTTCAGATTTAAATCATACATTGAATTTTTGCGTACAAACTCAGGAAGCGAAAGAAACTGATACTTAACCTCACTGTAATGTTTTATACACGGTAAGTAATATTTCTAGGAAATTTCATTAAATCGATACCAAGATGGTACAAAAATATATTAGCCCTTAGTTCTCACCGGGTAATGAAACCCTCTTCTCTTCAATTTTTCATAAACAATAAGAGATATTTATGCAAAATTTCTTTAAAATGTAAACAGTGATTTAAAGCATTTTTTTTCCTCAGCACCACCTTCCTCCTAGATATATGTAACATTCTTTGAAAATTTTCATTAAATGTAGGTGACAGTTTTTAAAATTTTAATTAAAATCCGTAACATTGTGATACTTATACAATCATTTTTCTCTTTTACCCCCTCCTCTTAGCTCTCAAGATATACATAACAATCAGCGTAAATTTTCCTAAATATTCAGTGATATTTATAAAAATTTTTATTAAAATGAAAAATATAGTGATATAAACATTCATTTTCTTTTCTTCTGTGCCCCCCCCCCCCCCAGACATGTGTAACTTCACTGTAATTTTTTTTAATAGTAAGTGATATTTACACAAAATGTCAATTAAAAGAAATGGATAATAAGTGTTGTTTAAAAAGGTTATTTTAATTTTCATCTGCCCCCCCCCCCCAGCCCCCACCCTTATCAACTGTAAATAACTTTCATTATAATTTTAATAAAATGTAATTGATAGTACAAATTTTCATATAAATAAGTAGCATGGTGATATAAAAATAACCATTTTCCTCACTCTGCTCCCCCCCTCACCTCCTCCCTTAGTGAACCGTTCAGATATGTGTAATACTTACAGTAATTTTTCTTAAACAGTACGTTGTATATACATATATATATATATATATATATATATATATATATATATATATATATATATATATATATATTAAATCGATAATAGGGTAGTTTAAAGAATAATATATTTTACTTCCATCTGCGCTCCCTTGCCCTCCCCCCCCCCCAGGTTTATAATACATTCATTGTGATCGTCATTAAAAGTAAGTGATAGTTATAGAATATATCATTAAAATCGGTAAAATGGTGGTATAAAAAATCATTTTATTTTTCTCTGCCCTCCCCCCCCCCCTTCTTTAACTCCCCATCTTCCAAGTATGTCTGAAACTTACAGTTATTATTTCACAAATTGTACGCAGTGCTTGATTTAAGGCAGGGCATTAGGGGCATGTGCCCTGGACCCTTAGACTGAGGGGGCCTCCAAGAAACTCCATGATACATTAAAAATACATAGATATACTTAAAATGAAAATTTTTCAAATTTTGCTATAGTGGTCATTGTTTTTTGATTTTTCGTCAATGGATGGAGGTGTTACTGCACTGTTATATAAATCAGCGGTATGATCTTTCAAGAAAACTATCATTTCATTGAAAAAATTGCAATATTTTCACTAAACGCAAATACAACTGCATACTACTGATACTGCATTCCAAACTCTTACAGGTTAACTAAATCTCAGGATTACAGCGATAAAATGAAAATTGGAGAGAATTTTTAGACGCGTGAATCAAAAATGTGCGATTTGTTTTGTTTTTTGTAATATTAAAGCATGAGGAAAAGAGCCCATTGAACTTGAGTGCCCTGGGCCTCCAAGTGAGTAAATTGGTCCCTGATTGTACGTGATTATACAATTTTTTTTTTTTTTTTTAAATCTATAATAGGGTATTTTTAAAAAGAATATTTTTTATTTCCATCTGCCCCCCTCCTCCCCGTGTATATAATACACCGATTGTGATAGTCACAATTTGTACGTGAATATACAAAATTTCATTAAAATCGGTAAGAAGGTGGTATACAAACAATTGTTTTCTTTCAACTTTCTGCTAACTCAACCTCCCCCTTTTCTCAAAGAAAAAATAAATGAATGATGTACCAAATCAAATGAAATTCTAAAAATGTAATTTGAAATTCATTATTTGATATTTATTATTTTGCAATTTGCGAAGTGAAAAAGTGCTCTTATTACCGGTGCCCTTTTTTTCCAGGATCCCAGACCGACATATATTTTCTAAAAATGGTCAAATCATTTTCAGTATCTTTCAAAACATGTAATTTCCATCGGAAACTGGAAACTGAAAATTTGTACGAATCCAAATACTTTCTATTGAATATAAAAGAAAATAAAAATACAATAACTTAATTTGTGATGCTAAATTTACTATTCATAGAAAATCAGTGCTTCAGATGATTATAAAAGATATTTTGTAATTAATGCCTATCTTCAATGTAATCATCACTTATTATTATTATTATTATTATTTCTACTTAAGGTAAGCATTCATAATGAGTATTAAATTTAATTATTATGTTAAAAAATTATAAATTCATAATACTTCATTAAATACTACTATTAAATAGAAACTAAATCTACCATTGAAAACGTTAAAAATTTTAAAATACTATTCTTAATTATTATTTTATGTAATAATATTGCGTAAAAATTCACTGGTCTGACTAATTTTTTACGAATCAAAATTGCATATTAAAATTTCGATTGTTTGTCTTTTTAATATTTTATGTCAAACCTTTCAAAAAGGTGTATTGTATAATATACTTTTGTGTTCATTTCTTTACATCTTTTTATACGACAACGACAAGATTTTTCAAGAAAGGAAAGCAAGATTTTAACATCTGTAAAGGATTTAAGGGGGGGGGGGTTCTGTTTTCTGTATCTGAAAGGAAGGAAACATCATAAATTCTGGCCTTTTAAAATCTTCCTTATCTATTAAGTGTTCAAAGAGTAGTTATATAGTAGTCTTAAGTAGGGCTATAAGGAGAAGGGCCACTACATAGATTATGATTGTGAACTGTGAGGTGAGAATACAAAAGAACAAAAGCAGAGGGTAACTCAATGGCATTGTCAGATGAAAGAAAAATCTGGAGAACGCTTCTAGGAAAAACATTTCCTTCCTAATTCTGTCATTGTCTACACAAAGAAAGCCTTTGTGTTTATCCATGCTCAAAAAGTAAAATTAGCCTCCAATCTCCACCCATCCACAATTCTTTAGTTTTTTTCAATTTAACCATTAATTTTATTTTATTTATTTTTTAAATAACTAACATTGATATAAAATCGCACAAATATTGAATACGTGAATAAATATATTAATAAAGGCTAAAATTTCTTCTTTAAAACCGAAAAAGGTTGGAAAATGAATGATTCAAATATTCAGAGCCCTTATGTAAATAATATATATATATATATATATATATATATATAATATATATATTAATAATAAGGAAAATATAAATATATATATATATATATACATTTATATCTGACGGCAAAAAATGCTATCAGTACCAATGATGAAATATATTTTACTCTTCAGATATTTTTAGCATATTATTCGCCAGTAAGAACTCTCAAATTATCCTTTTTTGTTTTCCTTTATTTTGTTATCCTTTTTTGTATATTTATCGTTGCCATTTTTTCCGTTGCCATTATTTCCGTTGCCATTATTTCCTGTTGCCATTATTTCCGGTTGCCATTATTTCCGTTGCCATTTTTTCCGGTGCCATTATTTCCGTTGCCATTTTTTCCGTTGCCATTTTTACCTAAATTCGTATAAACGCACACACATACTATTCTTTGAAATAATATTTTAACGTTTTTTTCAACATGTAATTCTTTTCTTTTCTTTTAATTCAACACCAATTCTTTCAATAATAATTTTTGAATAATTTAAACACAATGCGCAATTTCCCCCCACAAAAAGTAAGGATAAACAGCCAAATCTAGTATCCCTCCTACCTCTTATTTGTATGAATACAGGAAAAAGGGAGTAAACTGGCTGCTGTAGCTTTGACAGTGTGCTCAAGTTAGGTTTGCCCCGAGATAGTGTACGTAAATTTTACGTGCGGTCTTCCTTTTATTGGTTCTTTTTTACCCTTTCCCTTTTACCGATACGCTTGTTTGACCTTGAGTGCTTCGAAATAATCATTCAGTTAATGAAAAGTTAGTAATATTGGTTAAAACAACAAATAATTAAACATATTTTAAAACAACAATAATGTAATATAAACAAATAAAACGAATTTTACATGGGCACGTAAATTTTACGTATCTCTAGTGATAGCGGCAGATATGAACACGCTAGTGTTCTAGAGTTAATACACACATATAATGCTTTGTTGAGAGTCAATTTTTTCAATGCTATGAAGATCAATAAATATTTTGAAAGACTATAATTATTGTTTGTATGCGCAGGTCTTTAAATTTAACATCCTGCTATTCCATGGTGATCAACAAAACATTTACAATTTATATAAGGTAAATATTTTATTTATAATCACATTAAAGGCTGCAAATTGAACTTCCTTCCCTTTCTTAAAATATTAAATCTTCAGAAATTAGAAAGGTACTTCTGGTACTAAATTGTGAATTAATTTCAAATTGTTTTTGCCGAAATAAAAATTTGTAATCAATGCAAAACAAAAAGTGTTATGAAAAAAAGGGTTTTCAGAAAAATGTTATGCTGATCATAAATCTTTATTTTGTCAAAAATAATTAGAAATTATTTCATAATTAAATATCCAAGATATTTTTGTGATTTCTAAACATATTATAAGAGCAAACTTCAAACCGTGCCCCCCCCCTCCCCACACACACAGACGCAAAAAAAAAAAAAAAAAAAAAAGAGTGATTTTTCTTTAAACTTAACATAAAAATAGCATACATATCTTTCTAGGTATGTCTGCATATTTTCCTAGTATCTAGTAATACATCTGAACAAACGATAGTTAGGTTTCAAGTTTGGTTATTTTTAATTTATGTATTGCCTGAAAAATTGTATCCGAAGGAGAAAACGCGATTTAAAGGTTTGCTCCTCATATAGGTTTGAATGATGAAAGCGTTTGTTTCACCAATAAAAATTTTCTTTTGGTCTTTAATATTTCGAAAATTATGATGTATTAAGTTTTTAGAGACCACTAATTTTAATTTGTATACGACCTCTTAAATTTAACAATATGAAATTATGATTGTAGAATCAAGTTTCTGTAATTTCCACATTTATGTTTCAAATGGGCTATTTGATTTGGAAAAAAAAAAAAAAAAAAAAAAAAAATGCATTTTAGCTAAATTAATAAAAACTGATTTATTTGAAATGAATTATTATTGCAGCAACCTCACACCTGGTTCTCTCCCCCGCCCACACCAAAATAATATAAATAAATAAATAAATACAACCTTTTTATTTTATTTTTTCGCAAAAGTATTGTTTTAGTCAATGTTTCAAAGGGTTCTTCCGAAACGAAACACTATCATTAAGATTTAAACTCCGGTTTCATACAGTGATATCTGATATTAGCTCTGGTCTTTTTTTCTGCTTTACCATGTACCTCAGAAAAAACAATAAATTCAGTTCCTTTCTGCTGATTTTTTTGTTTTAATCAATCAAGAATTCATTCGATGATTATCATTGGAATATATTTTCTGATACAGAATTTGTTTTTCGACAATCCCCTCACACGATCTGTACTGAAAGACAGTTTGTATACCATTCCCTGAAAGAAAGAATTTTTAACTTGGAAGGGATAACTTTTTGAACATCTGCATGTGTGATTGCTATTTTCCTTATCGGATATATTTTACTGCAAATCTTTTCCGAAAGTGAGAAAACTGACCCTCTGCAGCGGGGGAGGGAATGAGAGGTCAAGTGTGATGTCTTGGAGCATAATAAATTTTACCCTGTGGTTTGAGTCATGGGAACCCAAATCGAATAACAAGAGTGACGCAGCAAAATTTTTTGGAAAGAAACAAAGAAGGAAGTCTTCCTTCAGTATCAATCTATAGAGCAATTAAAAGAAACCGAAGTGTTTTGCTTTTAAAGGTTTACAGGAGACGGCAATATGAAGGCAAATTATGATACGTGCAATACATTTGCTAATCGGATCGATTCTAGATTGAACATAAATTAAAAAAAAAGGCATAAAAATTGACTTGCGTGAGTAAAGGCAACTATTCAAAGTTGTTATTCATTATTCACTTAACATTAAGTATTTAGTCTTTACAAAAAAAAAATAAATAAATAAAAATAAATAAATAAATAAATAAATAAAATAAAAAATAAATAAATAAAGCTACCTTTTTACTTTCCGAACACTATAGTGAGGAAAGTATTGTAATCATGTCAAAAATCCGAATTTGAGATTTTGATGTTTCTATACGTTTCGAGGTCCAATGAGTCCGTTTTTACTATTTTTGCGATGATGTATGTATGTGTGTGTGTGTGTGTATGTATGTGTGTATGTATGTGTGTATGTCTGTGAGTGAACACGCTAGCGTCTAAATGCTTTGTTCGAATAACCTGAAAGTTGGTACGTATATTGTAAGTCACCATAGTACGAACCCTATAGATTTTGGTGAATCTAGCACTTATAGTTTTTTTTACAGGGGCACAAAGAACAATTCTTTATCATTATGACCTATGGGAGCAAAATCTTAAAAGTGCGATAGCATCTAAACGCCTTATTCAATTGAGCAAAAAATTTATGCACATATTATAGGTCACAAATACTCAATCTGTATAGATTTTGGAGAATCTAGCACTTATAAGTTTTTTACAGGGACACAAAGAAAAATTCTTTATCATTATGCCTATGGGGCCAAATTTTTAAAAGTGGGATAGCGTCTAAACGCCTTATTAATCTGAGCAAAAAATTTGTACACATGTTATAGGTCACAGTTGCACCAATTGTATAGATTTTGGTGAATCTAGCACTTACAGTTTTTTACAGGGACACAAAGAAAAATTCTTTATCATTATGGCCTATGGGACCAAATTTTTAAAAGTACGATAGCATCTAAACGACTTATTCAATTGAGCTGAAAATTTATATGAGTATTATAAATCACTGTTGCACTAACTATAAGCATTTTGGTGAAGCTAGCATTTATAGGTTTTTACAGAGACACAACGAACAATTCTTTATCATTACTTGTGACACATGTATGAAAATAATCAATGAAAAAAATAAGGAAATTGATAATCTGAAAGAAAAAATTTCTCATTTGGAGGAAGAATTAAAGAAAGTTAATGAAGGCTATAAATATTTGCAGAAAAAATCCTCATCCAACTATTATTCTTTTAGAAAAATTTCATCTTTGTATTACCATCATAAAGTTGAAGAGAAAAAAAAGACTGAACAAATTATTGGAAGGGTTTTAAATGGCACATTTACAAAAAGTCAACAACTCGCTTTAATTTCGTCAAAACGCGTGAAATGGTCTTTGGAAGATATTGTAACAGCTTTATGTCTAAGAGGTCTTTCTAAAAGATCATATACTTTTGTTAGAGATGAAATGAAAATTCCATTGCCAAGTTTAAGTACATTAAAAAGATGGGTATCCGAAATGACATTTTCTAGGGGAATATTGAAAGAATTGTTTCATCTTTTATCAAGTGCTTCAAAAACTTTAACGAGATTTGAAAAACTATGTGTTATTGTGATAGATGAAATGAGTGTCGATGGCAAAATAGATTATGATCATTCTGAAGATGTTATCTTAGGACCACATAAAAATGCCCAAGTCGTAATGATCAGAGGCCTGTTAGCACCTTGGAAACAACCAATATTTTATGATTTCGACTGCAGAATGACTAAAGCTCTGTTATTTGAAATAATAAAAGAGGTAGAAAAAGTTGGATTTGAGGTAGTTGCTTTAACTTCAGATCTCGGCGCTGGAAATCAAGCTCTATGGAAAGAGTTAAATATTAATATCAACTGCACTCATTTTCAAAACCCCTTTGATGAAAGTAGAAATGTGTATGTTTTCGCAGATGTTCCTCATTTATTGAAACTTCTCCGAAATCATTTGCTTAATAGTGGAATAATTTTATCTTCGGGTATTACTCTTGACAAAAATATTTTGATAAGCTTATTAGATAAGAACAAACAGGAACTGAAATTATGTCCTAAACTTTCTTTGAAACACATTCAAATCAAAGGAGTTGAGAAAATGAAAGTTTCTTTTGCAGCTCAGGTTTTTTCTATCGTGTTTCTTGTGCAATTCGGCATTTTTTTCCATCAATGAAAGAAGCTGCAGATTTTTTTAAATTAGTAAATGATGCATTTGATGTTCTGAATTCACGACTTCCTACAGACAAAGTTATTTTAAGACGTGGTTATGGACTTTCGTTGGAAGAGCAAAATTCTGTGCTTGATAGTTTGCATGAAGAAATTCAAACATTGAGAGTTGTGGGGAAAAAATCGATGCTGCCTTTTCAAATTGGATTTATAGTGTCAATAATATCGTTGAAAAATCTATTCCATGTCCTTTCAAATTTGCACATATCCTATATTTTAACATGTAGGTTAAACCAAGACTGTCTCGAAAGTTTCTTTTCTCAGATTCGAGGAATGGGTCATGGATATGACCAGCCATCACCAAGCCAATTTAAATACAGATTGCGATTATTGCTATTAAGTGGTAGATTAGTATCTCCATCTGCTTACGCAAACGTTGCAGAATATGAGAAAAGTAATGTCCTGACGTCTTCTTATGTAAAAGGACTCATCAATATTGAAAAAGAGAATAAAGTAGTTCATAACGTACTTAATGAAGATTTATTTCCAACAACTGCAAAAGCAGCTACGGAAATAAAAATAACTTGCAATACAGCCTTGAATGTTGATCAGTACAATACGATAGAAAAAGATGCAGTGGAATACATAGCAGGTTATTTAGCATTTAAAAGCAAAGACGAACATTTAAAAACTAATGATGCACATAACAATTGCTCTTGGATAAACTGTGTGAATAAAGGTGGACTCTCAAAACCATCTGCAGACTGGTTAAATACCGTTATGAACTTCGAAAATATTTTCCTACAAGTTCACGGAGTACAAATTTTCCTAATGTTGATGAAAAAATTTTATCCTTATATTCTCGACTGAGAATATTTATTCGGATAAAAAGCTTAAATGAAAATATCATTAGTTTAGCAAATGAAAGAAAATGTAAAAAAAAGAATTTACAATTTGCTAAAAGCAAGCTTTAATTTAATTATATCACACTTAGAATTTTTTTCCCTATGAAATATGCAGTTCGGTGCAATTTTTTACCAATAGGTGCTGAGATACAGCCATCTGAGAAACTCCATAAAATATTAGCAGTGCCAATTTTCTGTCTATATACACAAAAATTTAATAAGAATAATTTTTGATAATATATCTCCCACATCAAGTTTGGTGTATTTATATAGCATGAAAGCTGAGATATAGTTTCTCGCAAACGGAGAATATTGCAAAATAGCAGCGTCAGTTCTCGTCAGATATGCATCCAAAGTGAATCAGCATATTTTTTTCCTAATATCCGTGTCACATGCCAAGTTTTATATTTTTTTACACTAAAGAAGCTGAGATAGTCTCAAAATTAGGGTTAAATTGCCACCTTTTAGTCGATATGCACTCCTACTGAAACAGCAGAGTTTTACATAATATACACATTCTCTTATATTTGTTTGATATACTGTAGATGTTGAGCCTTCCCGGTAACGAGAGAAAATCACATTCTGGCAGCGCCACCTATTAGCTAATTGATTAAAAAACTAATAAACAGTAATTCAAGCCAAAGTCCAATCAGATGTCAATTTTGATTATATTAATTTCCTTTTTCCTGAAGTATAATATTCGTACAGTCTTGTTAAATCAAAAAGATTGGTATTTTCTAAAAATAGAGGGCCGCGGTAGCCTGGTCGGTAAAACGCCGAGCTCGTAATCGGATGGTTGCGGGTTCGATACTTGACCCGGCCGAAGACCGTCGTGTACACTAATGGTGGCTGGTGCACGTTAAATCCGTCGTGGCCGCAAAGTCCTCCATGTTCCCATTCAAATTATACCTCTGGGGGTCACCAAAGCGGGGGAGCCATCCTCTCCGTGGTGGATCAAAATTGTGATGGCATATCTCCGAACCATCTTTAAAGGGGAGTTCTAAACAATCGCAAATTGCCCATAGTGTAGCATTAATTCGACGTAAAAGTGATTTAACCACTATCTCTAAAAATTGCAAAATTGTCTTCAGGAAGTTTCAAAACGTGTAAATTCATTGAAAACTGGAAATCGAAAAATTTTCCGTCTGTTATACTTTTTTCTTATATATGTAGAACATTTTTTTCCATCATGATGTCGCTTTAATTATACCGTTCTAATAATACAACTTTCAATCCTCTATTCCAGTCACTGTATTTAATTCTCTATTAAATTTGTTAAAAACGTCCGACAAATTTAATGTTTGCGTATTAATATATAGATTAATTTACACTTTTTAAATCTATATGTAAAAGTATTCCATTCTAGAAATCACCAATTTATATAATTAAAAAATATTGTAATATTAATTGTGTCATAATTTTAATAAGATTTTCCTTTCTTTAAAATGCCGATGCGTGTGTGAGTATAAATATGTACTACATGCATCGAAAATGTAATATGAGAAAATAATACATATAACATCATTTGTAAACAAAAAAAAAAAAAAAAAAAAAAAAGCAAAACCTATATTTCGAGAGATTTCCCGTAATATGATGTATTTGGCGCTTGTGAAATTCAAAATGCATAAATTTATAAGTAAAATGAAAAAAAAAAAAAAAAAAGGCAAAGGAAATGTTACATGTTAAATGCTAATTGCGTTGTTTAAAAGTAACTGATAAGAAGAGAACATTTTATATTCAATAATGCATTGTTAATACTGAAACAATTTTGTCAACATTTGACACAACATTGTCAACATTTTATATTCAATAATGCATTGTCAATATTGAAACAATTTTGTCAACATTTTATATTGAAGAATGCTTTGACCTTTAAAAATGTTATTTTTAATTCTCATTTTTTTGGCAATTTTTGTCAATAATATAATGCGTTAAAGTTGGAAGAATCCTTCAGTTTCTCATTATATAATATACACATAATTCATTAAATTAACCCTAAATTTCATTTAATTTCTCAATTAATAGTATACTGAACTAAAGAAAGACAAGGTTTCTCTTTTCTCTTTCCGCACCTCTGACGTCAAAAGGGTGTGTTATGATTGACCAATACACGGAGACCGGCGGATGAACCTACCTCTTTATTCTACGTATCTTGACCTCACATCTCGCATTCATTTAAATTACATTTTTCATGAATGAATTTTTAGATTCCAATTCCATCATTTAATATACATCGAGTTAATTTTCATTTACATTGTATTACTGCAGAATATGAGGAAATTTTTTTGAAATCTGAAAATCAACGTTTTCTATTATGTGAATTGTCTAAAGAAAAACTAATGGATGACAGATTAGAATTTGAAGGAATTTGTAATTGTGGTAAATCACTAACTCAGTTAATTAATGAATGTATAAAAACAACGTGTAACATTCTTTTGAATAATTATACGAAGACAAGAAATGATGAATTTCATGGTAGATCCTCCAGAAAATTAGCAACTTTAAATAATAGATTTTAAAAAAAAGTGTCAAACAGAGATTTAAAAAAAAACGTCAATTAATTTCTTTTAAATTTTTGTAATATTTAAAATAATAATAAATATTTCTTTAGAAATGATAGAAATTACGTTTTTTTTTTTTAATTACGAAAGTTTCCCACCAGTGGTCAAAAGGTTCTGCTCTCAAAGACATTAGGTGCCAGGTTCGATCCTAGGTGACACATGTCAACTTATCCTTTCTGAGTTCTCCTTGTTTTTCCCGACACGTTGAAATATAGGGCTAGGACCCCGTAAAATGACCCCCACGGAGGACACTTTCTGCAAATTGAAAAAAAAAAAAAAAAAAAAAAAGACTGTGTTTTAATTATCACAGATTGTTGCTCAGTCATTCGTTTTAAAGGTATTGACGAGTTCTTTTAAAAGATATCCATATTGAAAATTTACACACCCAGCCACGCAAGGTTAATGTTATCTTGATTGACTGTTACTGTTATGAACGATTCTTTCTTAATTTTACAATAATTCATTAAAAATTATTCTCATTTATACGAAACTTTGTTCTATACGGTCACATTAAAAAGTACGAAAAACGGAATGGTAACGCCACTTATTAAAAGGTTTTAAATTTCAAATTTTTGCATCATTTTTATTTATTTTTCTCTTTTTTCTGAATTCAATAGAAAAACGTCTTAGTTCTCTAAATCATAAAGATTTTCTATTTCTGGTTTTCGATGGATTTACACGTTTTGAAAGGTACAAACACGATCTGATCCTTTTTAGAAAATGTCAATATATGTGTGTGTGTGTGACAAAATATTGTGGAATTTGTATATCAGGAACTAATGAACAGAATTTCACAAAACTTTAAGTTGCTTCGTGATTTAAATGCCCTTCAACTTTTGGTGAAAATCGCCAACAGGCGGAGATACCATTACGTTTTATGATAGTCATTAATATGGTAGTATAGGAGAAAATTTTGTATAAATGAGCACAATTACAATTATTTTTAACGAATCATCGTGAAATAAAAAGAAATACTTATAGGTTGGGTTGGGTTGAGGACTGCACTTAGGGTCTTAGGCCTGAGGGGAATGCTCTCCGTGGAGGGGGGGGGATCTTTCTAAGGATTCCTAGCCCGTATTTACGTAATTTCGTAGAAAACCACGGAAAATTCCGAACGGCTAGGCCGACGAGTGCGACCTGGGATTGAACCCCGCACTTTACGTCTACCAGCTTTGAACGCAGAACAGCTCGGCCACTAGTGGGGCGAAATACTTATAGGAAAGATTGATATATATAGGAGCATCTTTGCACCCTTGGAGGAAAATCCTGTAGAATGTTGTAAACTTTCAATATAAATATTTTTTTAAAAGATCTTATAAATGCTTTTAAAACTAATAGTTGAACCATGTATCTTCGATAATTTCAAATGAAGTTATCGAGATATTTGTTGTTGTTGTTATATTAAAAAGAAAAAAAAAAGAGAGAGAGAGAGAGAAAGAAAGAAAGAAACACTTCCTACAATCTCGAATGTAGAGCATAGAATTATTTTTTTCGAAATTTATTATTGTACTTCTCTGGTATGAAAGTTGTCTCCATTCATTATGGAAATTAATTATGATAAGTAGTTTGTATTGCGTGAATTTAGGATTTATAAATTTATCTGAAACAGATTTTTAAAATATTGTTTTAATTTTTTTTCGGCCCATGTAATTTTAAATTGAATTATCCAAAATTTTATTACATATTAATCTGAAATATTTTTTAAACATCTTATATTTATGACTTAAAATTGTTTACTTTAAATGTTAACAAAACAATTATAATAACTCAAATAATGTATTTATGCTTTATAAAGTAATCTTCGAAAGCCATCAATAAAAATTTCGTAAATATGTATGTAAAACATTTTCAATTATTGTGCTTTGCAAATAAGAGATAATTTTAAATATAAATTGTTATTGTTTCTAGTTTGTATTCACACGAGTTTCTGGGAAAACCACGAAAAATTCAAAATGGCTAAGCCGATGCGCGTGGTTTTGGATTCAAACGTGACATCTCTCTTTCAAATTGCCGATCCTTAACGCCAGTGTTTTGTGAAAAGTTATTAATTCTTAACCATTTTAACCTGCACAGAATTTTCTAAAACTTTATAATTAATATCGACAGAGAACTTGGCGTTAGATAAACACAGGAATAATAAACGTCTCAAACGCCAAATAAAATATTACTGTAGTAGTAATTGTTAGTTTATTATTTAATTTGGCGTTCAAGAAGTTAATTATTCCTTTGTTGAAATTCATATTTCGTTGAACTTTGACATAAACTGGTATCGGTCAATTTTTGGTACATATTATTCCACAGGTGGCGCTATCAGGCTACTCCCATAATTCACAATGTTAACAAATATATTTTCAAATTCTTCAAAACACAAAAATTGTTCAAACTCTCTTTGTCAATATTTATTATGCGCAGTTAGATTTCAATAAAAAATATAGATTATTTCGTTTGTAATGATGTTGGCCTATTATGAGGGTTACAGCCGAATGACGACGCTAGATGGTCTTATGCTAGGTGGTATGACTTTCTTGTGGAGTCTGTCTTTCTAAGGGATTCTAGTCCATATATTAACGAAGTTTCGAAGAAACTAATAGCAACTAAGGACGGTTAGGCCGACTACGAGCTTTAGGAGTAGAACCTCTAAGCTACTGGTGTAATTGATATAATGTTTGAAAGTATAACATTGATATTGTACACATTAGAAGTCTGCATGAGAGAAAATTTTGAAGCCTGGAACCGGTCGGCCCGTACGAAGCCATTTCTTATCCGACCCGGTCCAGTATAATACTTAAAATTGCGGCCCGGTCCAGTCCGATAAGAAGAAAAAGGTGGGGGGGGGGGGGGAGAAATCATGCATTTCTATGCAAAACTTTTAATATCTACTTTTCAGATTTTTATATAGCCATGAAATCGAATATCCTTTACAAAATTACTGATCTTCTTTAGAAGATAATTACGTGTAAGCTGAAATTGATTATTACGGACGGTGACGGACAAAAGGTACACACACAGGCAGAAAATCAAATCGAAAAAATTATATTCATCAAACAATGTCTTAAAGTATAAGAAATGTTTATTACTACTATAAATCTACTTTCACTCATTTCCACTTTTATGCCGTAATCTATCCGAATCCTTTTACGGGGTTCTGTGAACAAAACAATGTTAATATAACCATTTTCAATGCAAAAGATGCTTTTAAGCATCATTACATTTAATGCCTTGGAAAGAAGTGGAAAAGTGATTAAAAATATCATTAAAAATCTCTAAACTCTACAGAATGCAAGGTATAAAAGCCTCATAAACATTAACGTATCTAAATTGTTTTGTGTGTATATGTGCTCAAACTACATATGCACACTATTTTGGATAGGAAACTTGTTAATATGCTATAAATTTTGAGATATGCAGAAAATATTTACGAAAATCAAAATGCGAACAGACATATAGATTACACTACGCTGCAAAAAAATAAATAAAAAATAAAATAAAATAAAATAAAATAAAATAAAATAAAATAAATTTTTGAGCTCTGATGCCATTCCTGCTGTTTTCTATGTAAAATGACCTCCTGAATCCGAATATGACACCCATTTTGCCCAATCACCTACTGTTTTTTCTGGACGTCACCTCCTTCTCAATTTTTATCACTCTTCGGTAATTTTATGGCCATGAATTTAATTTGGAGAATGGAAAAGAATTACTTTTAAAAACAAAAAACTACAATGTTTATCAAGTAATAATAATAATTGATTAATAAATTATAATAAATGTAATTTATAATTCAATGCCCCCCCCCCCCCCAAAAAAAAAAAAAAAATCCTTTCTGCAAATGTTTGTTTTATATTTTTTCACATCTGTAGCCCTCAGAAGATATTTAAAAGTTAAAGTAACCCTTTTCACCGCGCAAATAACATTTATAGCCATAAAATTACCGAAAAGTAATAAAAATATAGGGGCGTCCCCAAAAAACGGTTGGTGATAGGGCAAAATTGGCGTCATATTCATATTCAAAAATGCTCATATTTTGTAAAATATTGTGGTAGCGTTGCCAATAATACAGCTAAGATCAATTAAAAAAAAATAACAAAGATGGGGCAGGAATGAAAAGCCATTCAGATTATTATCTGGTTTAATGAAGTAATATTTACACAATTTTACAATATTTACAATTAAAAGAAAACAGAATCTATAATCGATAGGCCTCATGCCTAATAAAAATTTTTTTCTAGACCATATCAGGCTCCTGCCTCCACTCAGATCTCCAAGATCAATCTAACTTTTCTTAATTCTCAAGCTCCTCTCTATCCTCTTTCCTCGTCTGCCGTCTTCGGGACTTGAGAGAGGGGATCAGCCCCCTGATGCAATCCGGCCCCCGATAGGCTCCTCCGGACTCTAGACCACTCCTAGGACCCTTGCCGGCCAGTCGCTTGACAGTTAGCGTGGCGCCGTCCTGTCTACCACACCCATGGGATGTGCTAGAGTCGTCGGAAAGTCAAAGGAAAGCGTGAAATCAGGATGAATGGTGTCGGAAAAATTCAAAAAGTCATGCTAGTCAACACTCTTTTCAAAAGTCCAGACTTTCCGTCTCGGCCGTCAATCACGTTCATGGGAACTCCAACAAGACTCGGTGGAGGAAGGGGGGGGGGGTTATCACAATATGTAACATTTTTACATTCTGGTTGCAATACACTAGGTCTAATTTTGTATGCCAAGTTTCCTAAAAATGGCTTTGCGCTGGGTCTAACACCCTACGTGTTATGATAGAAAGTTTTTTTTAAATATTTATTTAAAGAAACTCTTATCGCCATGAAAATATATGGCAGCCTTATAAAATTTTACACAGATAATTAGAAGGATCATATACTGTAGCTAAAACGCATTTGAAACATTATTTTTTACAGGGTTACACAAAACATTTTGATTTTTGTTTAATTTTTATTAGTCCTCTTTTCCTCTTCAGGACAAAACTTTTTCTAAAATGTATGAGGTATAACATATAAGGTAGGCATTAGTTTATATATAAGGAATAACTGAACTGAATAATAACTGAAATATATAAGGCATTATTTTAGAACATTAGAATATTTTGTATATATTCTTTATACTCTTAAAGTTTCGAGATAATTCCTAAAGAATTTTCCTAGATATTTGACAAAATGTCTAAATTTGAAAGTATCCAAATACTGTAAGGTAGACAGTGTAGTTCTGATTATATATATATATAAATTATTTTCCTTTTTTTTTTTTTCTTATAACTTATATTTACAACATTATTCATTGTCATTTCTTCCTATAAATTTATTTTTCTACTTTTAATAATGTTCTATATACAATCATAAATTTGAATCACTTGTAAAATGTAAATAGTTTTACTGAATTTAGTAATATGTATAATTAGCGTTGTCGTCGCGTATTATGTGGTTAGTTTATATTTCTCATAAAATAAATCTTTACTTTTTCAGTTATTGTATAAATTTCTTTCTTTCTTTCTTTCTTTTTATTATTATTATTTTTTTTATATATATATATAACAGTATTTTTTGCAATTTCTTACTCCAAATTAATTTTTGCACATATTCTATCAGCATATATACTTACGCTCATCACTTACTGACCGACTCTGTCAAGGCTAAGAGATTTCCTTGGACACTATCTGTGTTTGAACCGCCACCTAATTTTCATACTTTATGTAATTTAAAAAAATCTAAATCGATAAGCTGTTTAATCCGACGGATTCAGAAAAATCGCCTCTTTCATTTGGTACCTTAAATGTAACAAATTTTTTATTAGATATTTTAAAATTAACAGAAATAGCTTTAAAATAGGCATTTAAATTTTTAAATGTTGCTATTTTTTTCAGCATAAAATGAAATATGCTTTCACGTGAAAAAAATAAAAAATAAATAAATAAATAATAATAATAATAATAATGATGATGATGATGATGTATAAATAAATAAATAAAATATTAAATTTGCTCATGCATATGAAAAAATGACGTCTATAAAAATGATAATAATAATTTTAAATTTCAAAAGTAACGAAGAGATAAATAAAGTGCGAAAAATTCGCACGGGCTTGCTAGCAAACGAATTATTTGAAGTGAGAAATAAATAAAATGAAGTGATCATTTTTCAACGGGCGCCTTAGTTGCTCTATAGCTAACTAAGTCTATATAAATAAAGAGAAATGTCTGTGTGTCTGCGCTGCGCTCTGGTGCTCACACTACTGATCGCAGAGCCTCCAAATTTGGCATATAGGTACTTGGGACCCTGCAGGTGTGCACCTCATCGAGATTTTTTCGAATTTCGAATTTGAATTTTTTAAATTAATGTTTTTTCGAATTTAAATATTAGCTTCAATGTTTCATTTTTCAGAAATTTCTTTCGTTTCAAAAGTCTGCGTATCTTAGCAACGGCTATTAAACTATTTATTTATTTAAATTCATTTCAGGAAGAAATCTTTTTTATTATATTTATTGAAATCAAATAGTTATACACATACAGTAGAAAAAATTAAACATATTAAGTTTTTAGATTTTGGCATATAGGTAGCTGGGACCCTGCAAGTGTGCACCTCATCGAGATTTTTTCGAATTTGAATTTTTTAAATTAACGTTTTTCCGATTTTAAATATTGGCTTCTTTGTTTCATTTTTCATAGATTTATTATTGTGCTTCAATCGTCTGCGTATCTTAGCAACTGCTATTGCGCAACTTATTTAATACATTCATTTGAGGGCGATTTTTTTTTTTTTTTTTTTTTTTTTTTTGTTATATTTATTGAAAATAAAATCGTAATGCAGTAGAAAAAATTAAGTATAATTAGTTTTAAATTTAAAAATTATTTATAACAGTTATGTTTAATTTTTTTATAGTAGAACAACTTCTTATTTCTCATTTTTTAATTAATTCCTTTAAAAGAAAAAACTTTTATTTATTAATAATGTTTATTTACAGTATTTATCGGGAAAAATGGTAGTATATACATAGTTAAAAGGATTAAATTGATTAAAATTTATTTGTTTATATACATATATTTATTTATTTTTCAATCTACTTTTTATTTTATTTCATTTTATTACATTGGTCGGAATCAAGTCGTAATATAGTGTAAATAGCATGGGCTATAGTACATGGTTAAAAACTAAAACATTTAATAGATGCTGAGATACAGTCATCTTTAAAATCGTAGTTCTTAAATAGTAGCAGATTCCCCCTGTCGTCGATAAATATCCAGATTGAAGTGCCCGGGAAAGGTCTTTCTGCAGGCATGGGAAACCTAGACCTGAAGCAGTGCGGGCGGGAAAAGAGCTGCCGTAGACAGCGGGTATCCGAAGCGAGGTTTGTAGCAATTTTTGTTACTTTTCTTTTTAGTTTTTGATTATAATGTGGTGTAAAAAAATAAATATTAATTCAATTATTTCGAAAATTCATTTAAATGTAGTGACCAGCGAAGCGGGCGTAGCCTGCTAGTATTATATAAATAAAGAGAAGTGTGTGTGTGAGTGAGTGTGTGTCTCTCTGTCTGCGCTCTGGAGCTCAGACTACTAATCTCAGAGCTACACAACTTAGCAGAGTGGTTGTTGGGGCATTGCAGGTGTGTACTTCATCGCCTTTTTTTTTTTTTTTTTTTTAATTAGATTTTTTCCGATTTTATCCATTAGCTTTTCTGATTCATTTTCTAAAATGTATTCTTTCACTTTAGTCGTCTGCGTATAATACAACGCATTTTAGACTGTTTATTTATTTAATTCATTCACGTAAATACGAAATATTTTTTCCCCCCTTGCATTGCAATCGTATGTGTATCACAACAACGTATTCTACAATATTTATTTAATTCATTTAATTGAAATCGAAATGTTTTTTATTTTTTTATTTACTAGCAGGTTTTGGTAGATTTGCTGGTCACTGTATTTAAATGAATTCTCAAAATTGAACACTGTTTTTTTTTAAACACTTTATATACATAAAAATATAAAATAAATCCCATTGAAATGAATACCTTTGAGCATTAGTTCGCGTACCCGCTGTGTTTGGCAGCATCTTTCTCTCTCGTGTTATGTCGGCTCAAGTCTATACAATCAGGTCTCACTGCCTAACGCAGCGACATTTCCCGAAATTTTAGTTTAGTTATTTATTAGACGACAGATGGAGCTGCTATTGTTCAAGAACTACGATTTCGCAGATGGATATATCCCAGCCTTTTCATTTTTGTACCATGTATTAGCAAGACCCAATCACTCAGTCTTTTTGCCCTCACTGTAGAATTATAAAAATTCAAATAGAATAAATTTATAATTTTACTACAATTAATTATATTAAAAAAATTATACATAAACATAACTGTTATAAATGTATGTATATATATATCTTATTTAAAATTTAATATGTTTAGTTTTTTCTACTGTATTGCCATTTGATTTCAGTAAATATAATGTATAAATAATAATAATAATAATAAATCGCTTTCACATGTATGAATGAATTAAATAAGTAAAAAATAAAGAGTTTATAGCCTTAAAATAAAATTAAAAGGAAAAATTAATAATAATAAAAAAAAAAAAAAAAAAAAAAAAAAAAAAAAACTTAAAAGTCGTTAAGATACACAGACGATTGAAATGTAAGAGTAAATTTTAGGAAATGAAACCGAAATATGAATACATAAGATCGGTAGAAAAAAAAGAATTAAAATTCAAAATTCGAAAAAAATCTCGATGAGGTGTACACTTGCAGAATTCCGGCTATCCATTTGCCGAGTTTCATAACTCTGCGATTAGTTGTGCGAGCACCACAACGTGTGCACATACACATGCTCACAGATATACACACACGCAGACACCTCTCTTCATTTAAGTAGATTATATTTATTAAAATCAAATGACAGTACATTAGAAATCAGAATACCATTCTAATATATTATTTATAATTATACTGTTATTTATCCTTTTTAATGTAATTACAACTACGCATACTTTACAAAAAATATTTTTTCTTCTTTACTCATTGTGAAGCAGACTTCAACTAAAAATTTTATTTTTAATAGAAATACTAAATAAAAATTTGTAATACTATTGATATGCTTTATTTAATTTTATTACTTCTATCTAAAAACCGTTTGATTTATCCCTCAACATGAGTTGGAAATTGCTTGCAAATTTTCAAATATCAGTACTAAGTGCCCCGAAAAAAAAAAAAAAAAAAAGGAAAAAAAACACACACACACATTTTAATTATATTAAAATATTTGTCGAACAGATTTTCATTGCACATAGCTAAGAAATACACCAGTAACAAGCTTTCTAATAAATAATAATTATAATATAAAATTTTTTTTATAAACCATGTTTTTTAATTTTCTGTTGAATCATATAAACGCTACTGAAGGCAGCTGGAACCCCAGCAATTGGATAAAAGTATTAAAAAAAATTCCTTGCTATCGTCTTTTGAGCTATTATAAAAGTTTCAAATGGCTATCTAGCCGGGAAGTTAGTTAAAAGTTGATTGCAAGCTTTGTACTGGAAACGCTGCCGAAGGCAGCAGGGTCCCGAAGCAATCGGATAAAAATATTTTTAAAAAG
The DNA here is from genome assembly GCA_963930645.1 of Salticus scenicus. Lineage (NCBI taxonomy): Eukaryota > Metazoa > Arthropoda > Arachnida > Araneae > Salticidae > Salticus > Salticus scenicus. The sequence continues at coordinate 144,136,191 of OZ005657.1, forward strand.
CATTTTCACCGTATTCTGAACTGTTCCGAAAGTTTCAAATGTCTAGCTACTCGGGAAGTTAGTTTAATAAATTTTCTGTTGAATCATATGAACGCTGCCGAAGGCAGTAGGGACCTGAAAAGGTTGACTAAAAGTATTAAAAAAATATATTGCCACCGTGTTCTGAGCTATCCAAAAAGTTTCAAATATCTAGTTTCAAATATCAGTTAGTGAAAAATCGATTGCAAGCTTTGTACTGGTAACGCTGCCGAAGGCAGCAGAACCCGAAACAGTTGGCTAAAGGTATTTAAAAAATGCATTTTCACCGTGTTCTGAACTATTCTGAAAATTTTAAATGTCTAGCTAGTCGGGAAGTTAGTTAAATAAATGTTCTGTCGAATTATATGAACGCTGCCGAAGGCAGCGGGACCTGAAATAGTTGACTAGAATTATTAGAAAAATGTATTGTCACCGTGTTGTGAGCTGTCCTAAAAGTTTCAAATGTCTAGCTAGTCGGAAAGTTAGTGAAAAATCGATTGCAAGCTTTGTACTGATAACGCTGCCGAAGGCAGCAGGAACCCGAAACAGTTGGCTAAAGGTTTTAAGAAAATGCATTTTCACCGTGTTCTGAACTATTCTGAAAGTTTCAAATGTCTAGCTAGTCGGGAAGTTCGTTAAATAAATTTTCTGTCGAATCATATAAGCGCTGCCGAAGGCAGCGGAACTTGAAATAGTTGACTAAAATTATTAGAAAAATGTATTGTCACCGTGTTGTGAGCTGTCCTGAAAATTTCAAATATCTAGCTAGTCGGGAAGTTAGTTAAAAATCGATTGCAAGATTTGTCCCTGACAAACACACAAACCCACAAACAAGAATCGAAGTTAATAAAAACATGGTAAAAAATATCACACTGAGAGCGGCCTATTCGTTTTGGAGTTACAATGTCTGACACATCTCCTTTTTGGTCGGAAATTAATAATGGACATGGAGTTAAATAAGACAAAATAAATTTCATTCAAAAGACTGCGTCTCTATTCACAGAAACAGAAGGGAAAATTCCGTCTCTTGTGAGAGCGATTAGTGTAGATTAGGTAGGCACTGGGGAGCTTAGTTTATGAGCACTTATGCTATGAAAACGCAGGTTCGAAACGTGTGATCACTTTTTCTAGCATTGCTGAAATTATTTTGACCTTTATATCATAAAAGTGTGTAATATATATTGTCAAAGTTATCATTTAAAAACTATTATTTGATTTGATTTGATTTATTTATTTATTTTTTCATTTTAATGTGTTTGTAAGAATCTAGCGTTGCAGTGGAAACTTATTCAAAGACAATTCTGTTACAAAATGATAATTCGGAAATGCTCAATAAATAATATTGCCATTTCATATCCAGTTTCAACAAAATCACTACAGACTTTTGAAAGTGATACTGTAAAACATGTTATGCCCCCTCTTTCCCTGATAGAGGGGGAAGGGTTTTAATCTTAAATATGATTCTTAGGTATATATAGTTACACATAAAAATCAAAGTTTTATCGGTATATTTTCTCCTTTGATTTATGAAAAGACATATTAAATATCTTGTTTTTCTACTCTAGTGTTTTTTTATTCATTTATTTATTTATAGGGTGGGTGAGGGTGAGCAATTTAAAGTGGTTGAAATTCGCATTTAATACATTTTAATGAAATGATTCTATGTATATAGTATGTGTTTTATTTCTTTTTTTTCTTTTGACATACGATGGATTACATGAAAACAAGTTTTACCCCCCACCTTCCCATTTCTGCCATTACCCGCCTCACCAGTGGCCCAGCAGTTTTGCGCTCAAAACTTGTAAAAGACTTGTACCCAGAAGTACTGGGTTCGATGCCAGGTCACGCTCTACGATATAGCCGTTCGGAGTTTTCCTTGGTTTTCTCCAAAAATCGCGTAAATACGGGCTGGTACCCTGTACAAACATGGTAGGGTGGTACCAACTACGCCTAGGAACCTAAATTAGCCGTGAAATTTATTGACCTTAATCCTAACACCAAAACATCTCCTAACTCCTTTGGAAAATGAAAAAAAAAGAAAAATATATAAATAAAAATAGGATTTTTATTGTTAAATATTCATGAGTTACTTTTTAAAATAAGAATCATATGAACATTTATATAGAACTGTACATGTATATATATATATATATATATATATATCTTTTTTCCCTGGAGATGGAAATGAATATATGAAAAAGACGCTTTATTCCTTATCTTCTTTCGAGATTCGGGGTGAGGTTAAAGAAGGAATGATTTGTTTAAAACTCTGAAATCGGTAATTTAGGTATTCATGCCTGTAAAAAAAAAAAAAAAAAAAAAAACCTATATATATTTCTTTCTTTCTTTTTTTTCTTTTTCTTGACATCTAAAAGCTTATATGAAAAGTTCTTGCTCCATATCCTATTATTTTAATTTAGAAAATTCTTGAAATTTATAAACTTTAATTCTGTAATAGCATTTGTTACATTTTAAACGAAGAATATTATGCATATCATTTTTTTAAAAATACTTCTTAGAGGGAATAGACGCGTTAAAAATCACGCTTTGCTACACCCGGGGCCTTCGGAGAAGTCATCGTTTCTCCCTTTTTCCACCGGGCCGGCTAGAGCTCCTATAATTCTATTATAGGAGTCTTAGGGCCGGCTCCTAGAATTGGTGACGTCACAAACGAGATCTGGTAATTAGGAAAGCATCTGATCTGTACGATGCAGTACCAACGCAAAAACCATTAAATAATAATTCATTAATTTCTTTTTTCCATCGAATTATGAAATTAAACTTTATCTACATGACAATAAAAAATTATAAGCAAAATACTACCCATAAATAAGACTAATTTCAATTATTCTTCAAAAATTACTTTTGTATTAAATGTTAATATGCAGTATATAGATGTTTTTTGAAACTAAAATTCCTGAATGAAAGACTAGAACTAAAATCACAGAAAATACTTGAAATTTCTAAGTTATTTTTAAAGAATCAATGATTATTTCTTTGAAAGGTAAAAAAAAATTTAACAACATATTTGTTTCTATGTCAAGTAACTATCAAATAACTGAAACGTTAAACATATTAAGTATTTATAATTATGCAAAGAAATTCAAGAAAATGAAAATACATATGCACGTTTTAATCTTAAACAAGTTTTGTTAAAATGAGAAAATGTTATAATTTGTCTACAAAAGTAAAAAAAAAATGGTTTGAAAAATTTAACATGATTTATTAACATTTTATTTTTTATGGAAATATTAATGAATCTGATTAGAATGCTTAACATTATTATTAACGTTTCTAAAAATCACAAAGTTGTAAAAATATTTAAAGTAACAGATAAAAATTGAAAATCGTTGGTTCATTTCTTGCAGTGTTTAACAGAAATAAATTTTTTACTTACAATTCATATTTATTTATCTAAAAAATTTTTCAGTTTAAAGGCAATGAAAAAAAATAATCATAGAAACTTCAAGAAATATTTTATTTTTTAGAGGGAAAGAACTACAACAGGGTTTAAACTGCCATTAGTTTTTTTAGCATTTTGCTAAAAGGTATCATATTTTGCTAAAACATGTTGGTCAGAATTTCGCTAAAAGGCTAAAACTGGATAACTGTATAAAATATCTCTATAATAACTCAGATTTTTTTTTTTTTTTTTTGTAATATTTGCAGGCAAAAACTACGAAAGTACTGAAATATTTGGGAATGATTATTTATGTAGTAATTTGGATTTATTTTTAATGATTGAATTTAAATGCAAAAATATTTAAAAGTATGTCAGAATTCAAAATTTGATTTATAGAAGCATTCTTAGCACTAGTATTTCACGATTATCTACCACTACACTTTACTTAATTTTTCAATTGCTTTTTCATTTTACACATATGATATGAGTACCTCTTTTTCTATTGTTAAAATCAAAACATAGTTTCCCCGATTCATATTTTTAAAGTCACAAATATGGATGCTTGGTTAAAATCATCAATGAACAAAAGAATAGAAAATAAAACTGAGGATAACAAAGCTAAGTAAAAGAAATCAATGGTATCCAAAGAATTAACTTTTGAAAAAGCTAAAATAATGCTTGCCTATTTTCGCTAAAATGCTAAAGTAATTTTTTTGCCAGGTTAAACCCTGAACTACAATAAATAAAATAACAATAATTTCAAACACATATAATTAAATTAGCTAATTAGACCATATCAATATTTTTTAAAATTATTTTTGATTAATTAAAATCAAAATATAACTGAAATACTATGAAACAATGAACAAAAAATTAAACACACCAAAATATATGTATGGAATGTGAATCTGATATTAATATATATGTACATTTAAATATAATAAATAGATTTCTTTTTTAATAGTTCTTACAAATTATTTCCTGTTTGTAATTTAACTACTTCCTAAAAATTAATTATGAAATATAAGTATTATTATTATTATTATTATTATTATTTACTTGAATAAATTATTTGTATTGATGTATTTTCATGAAAGCAACACATAATGAAAATAACCATGATTTGAAAAAAAAAAAAAAAAAAAAAAGTGAAAGTCCGTGTGAATCTGTCTAAGAAGTTCTGGCCGTATTCACACGATTTTCGGAGAAAGCCTCGGAAAACTTCGAACGGGTAGGTCGAAAAGCGCGTCCAGGGATCGAACCCCGTATTTCCTGTCATTCAGTTTTGAAAGAAGAAGCTTTTGGTCGGTGGTGGAGGGAGTTGAAAAAATAGAGTTTAATATTGCTATAATTAATTGGTTAAACTTATAATAAAACCTAATGAAAACCAAATATATGTTTAAATTACAAAATTAAAAATTGCACAGAAAAGAATAAATTAAAGTAATAAATAAAAATAATAATAATAAATAAAATAAAAAATTAAGATTAGGAATTGGCTAATATAGTTAGTTTTCTTTTGGTGCCACTAATTTTTTTTGTATCATTTCTAACTTTCGTATAATTATTTAGGAGACTATTAGATATTCCTAAAAGGCACTGTTTAATTATATTATATAAATCATTTCCACACTTACATTTGCATGAAAAATCAATACCTAATATTTCTGATTTTTTCAGTGTTAATTGTATAGTTATATTTTTTGGATTTTCCAGTTTTAAAAAAGAATCTTTATATTTTATATGAATCAGTTTTTGAAAATTTTGAAATGCCTTATTATAATAATAATTAAAATATCCTGAGGCCATTTGAGCTGACCTCTATCAAGGACCATCAAGTATTTATAAACATCTTCAGGGCAGTCTACATCTAATATTTTATCCTTAACTAACAAAGTAATGCAATCATGACATTTTAGTTTATTAGATACTTTGTGTGCAATGTAACCGCCTATGAATATTAATACGGATAAAATTTCATTACTTATTTCTATATCGTCATTACTATTAAGTGTCATGAAATATTTTTGAAATTTCAATCTCTTCTTTTTTTTTTTTTTTTTTTTTTTTTGTCTGCAAATATGTACTTGAGATCTTTTATTTCAAACTTTCCATTTTTTTCGGAATACATGCTAATTAAACTTAGTATTTTTAATTTGGATTCGGATTCCATTACCTGCATGCAAAACGATATCTGTCTTCAATATGAAATCTATATTTTGCCTTTTGTCCTGTGAAAAAACATCAAGATTTAAAAATAAATAATGTGATTCTGCGTATATCACTAGCTTATATGGTTCTCATTTGAGGAAGAAAACCAGGGCTGCTAGAACGAACCCATCGAAATGAACTCGACGCGGAAAGTTTTCATTATCGGAAACGTCAGATTTCACTAAAATCATCCCGATATGCGTTTTATACCCTAGCACCAACTCCTCGTAAAGGTGAGTCGAAACTTCTCCCAAAGAGAAAGGGCTGTTTTCGAAATCGGATTATGTTGACCAATCACAGACAAGGATAATTTCACCCTCGCCGCGAGATTTCATTTGGATATTTTAGATAAACAAAGATGGCTGCCTCTGCTTGTGTGGTTGTGAATGTGCGTTTTAGCTTTATTTAATAAGAAAATAGTATTTATCCCCATTTATTTTTTGTAAATACCGTATGTATTTTCTAAATATCAAACCCGTGTTACTACAGAACTTCACCTTTTGCCAGTTGCTAGCATTTTAAGGCAATAAATGTAAATGATTTTTTGCCTTGAAGTGTTAGCTGCTAGCATTTGTTATTTAGTGAACGACGAATTTACTATGGATGTAAGAGCTTTGGATGTATATAGGTAATATATATTTTTTTTTCTGTCTAATCTGTATTAACTTTATAGTTATGGTAATGTTTCTTTATTACATATATGCACAAATATTAACATTTTCGTTTAAATTTCCTTAATTAAAATTTTTGTGTACATATATTAGTATAATTGATTTATTGTATTAACATGTGTTAAAGCAAACCTAATAGTATTTTATTATTATTATTATTATTTTTTAATTTGCATGTTTGTATGTACTGTTTCTAAAATTTCTTTTAGAATTTACAATATACAATAAAATATGCTGTGTAATTTTAAATCTTTAAGCATAGTAAAAAATTATCTTTCGTCAAAGTAAGAAAAAGTAAAACCGTCTTAAAATTAATTTTCATTTTGTAAGTGAATTTACATAATATGTCTAATTTAGATTGTAAAAATCAATTATTAAATTTAAAAAATTACATTCACTTACTTTTCCCTTTCTAAGATATGAGAGATAGATACTATTATATAGCTACAAATGAAGTTTTGCCAGTGAATGTAAAATTGACGTGCTGTGTCTCAAACTTACTTAATTCAATTATAATAAAATGTAAAAGGAAAAATTTTAGTTCCAGGGAAAATAAATATTTATCATAATTTCCTTTAAGCTTTATTAATGTTTTATGTACAGGGACTTGTATCATTCATAAACATACTTTAAATAAGATTTTTAGTTTATATATATATATATATATATATATAATTGCAGTTTTCATTAAACTCAATTAATCTTTAATAACTTTAAATATTAATACTTGTTATTCTTAATAGATATGCTATTAATATTAGACATGATTAATAAGAATTTTAATTACAAAATATATATATATAAATGGGTATTTATATTTTTTTTATAATATTTAATTAATTTTCAATAACTTTAAATATTAAGACATGTTATTCTTCATACTTTTTAAATAAGAAGTTTAGTTACCAAAATATATATATATATATATTACAATTTTCATTTAACTTATTTATTTTTTAAGATTTAAATATATTTCATTTTCTTGAATAACACCTAATGCCAAGATGGACGCCATTGGAACCGTGATTTGTTTATCTCACGACGATTTCACTCGGAAAAGACCAGTCGAAATTTCAGAAAACGATTCCGCCTGACAATTCCGATAATGAAAGCAATTCGATGAGTTCGTTCTAGCGAAATAAGGAAGGCTATCGGATCTAGAACCAGCTCATCGAAATGCACTCGTTATCGGAATTTCTCCGATGTGACGTCACATTCCGATAGCCTTCCTTATTTCGCTAGAACGAACTCATCGAATTGCTTTCATTATCGGAATTGTCAGGCGGAATCGTTTTCTGAAATTTCGACTGGTCTTTTCCGAGTGAAATCGTCGTGAGATAAACAAATCACGGTTCCAATGGCGTCCATCTTGGCATTAGGTGTTATTCAAGAAAATGAAATATATTTAAATCTTAAAAAATAAATAAGTTAAATGAAAATTGTAATATATATATATTGGTAACTAAACTTCTTATTTAAAAAGTATGAAGAATAACATGTCTTAATATTTAAAGTTATTGAAAATTAATTAAATATTATAAAAAAAATATAAATACCCATATATATATATATTTTGTAATTAAAATTCTTATTAATCATGTCTAATATTAATAGCATATCTATTAAGAATAACAAGTATTAATATTTAAAGTTATTAAAGATTAATTGAGTTTAATGAAAACTGCAATTATATATATATATATATATATATATATATATATATATATATTGAAAACCTTTTCAAACATTGAATAGACGAAAACAATAAACTTTGAAAAAGATAAAACAGAAAAATTCAAAAAGAGATTGCGACAATCAACCATCCAGAAATTGAAACATACAAATTCATTACTTTTTCAAGGGTGTAGAATGAATGTTGCATGTAAAGTGGGTGTTATTTCTGTCTTGTTGTATGCAAATTGCTAAATATTTACATATATATAAACTAAAAATCTTATTTAAAGTATGTTTATGAATGATACAAGTCCCTGTACATAAAACATTAATAAAGCTTAAAGGAAATTATGATAAATATTTATTTTCCCTGGAACTAAAATTTTTCCTTTTACATTTTATTATAATTGAATTAAGTAAGTTTGAGACACAGCACGTCAATTTTACATTCACTTGCAAAACTTCATTTGTAGCTATATAATAGTATCTATCTCTCATATCTTAGAAAGGGAAAAGTAAGTGAATGTAATTTTTTAAATTTAATAATTGATTTTTACAATCTAAATTAGACATATTATGTAAATTCACTTACAAAATGAAAATTAATTTTAAGACGGTTTTACTTTTTCTTACTTTGACGAAAGATAATTTTTTACTATGCTTAAAGATTTAAAATTACACAGCATATTTTATTGTATATTGTAAATTCTAAAAGAAATTTTAGAAACAGTACATACAAACATGCAAATTAAAAAAAAATAATAATAATAAAATACTATTAGGTTTGCTTTAACACATGTAAATACAATAAATCAATTATACTAATATATGTACACAAAAATTTTAATTAAGGAAATTTAAACGAAAATGTTAATATTTGTGCATATATGTAATAAAGAAACATTACCATAACTATAAAGTTAATACAGATTAGACAGAAAAAAATATATATATTACCTATATACATCCAAAGCTCTTACATCCATAGTAAATTCGTCGTTCACTAAATAACATGCTAGCAGCTAACACTTCAAGGCAAAAAATCATTTACATTTATTGCCTTAAAATGCTAGCAACTCGCAAAAGGTGAAGTTCTGTAGTAACACGGGTTTGATATTTAGAAAATACATACGGTATTTACAAAAAATAAATGGGGATAAATACTATTTTCTTATTAAATAAAGCTAAAACGCACATTCACAACCACACAAGCAGAGGCAGCCATCTTTGTTTATCTAAAATATCCAAATGAAATCTCGCGGCGAGGGTGAAATTATCCTTGTCTGTGATTGGTCAACTTAATCCGATTTCGAAAACAGCCCTTTCTCTTTGGGAGAAGTTTCGACTCACCTTTACGAGGAGTTGGTGCTAGGGTATAAAACGCATATCGGGATGATTTTAGTGAAATCTGACGTTTCCGATAATGAAAACTTTCCGCGTCGAGTTCATTTCGATGGGTTCGTTCTAGCAGCCCAGATCTCGTTTGTGACGTCACAGCGATTTCAGATGTCTAGGAGCCGGCCCGGTGGAAGAAGGGAGAAACGGCGACTTCTCCGAAGGCCCCGCTACACCCCTCCCCTCTTTAGAAGACGAATTACGAAAGATCCTGAAATTGATTTTATAAATTCGCATTTTGCATTTCAAAAATAGAATTTAATGGATGTATTTTTATTATTATTTTTTTAATATAAATGATGTGTGAAAAACTATTTTTCTCTGTTTACGCCTTTGAACAAAACACACTATTCTGCTTATAGTACAAATACGTAATATGAATTATTACACTATATCTGGAGAAACATCTTTTTCTGCAAGAAATACGAGTGAAAAGTGCTTACGTCCTCTTCCAATTGTCATTTATAGCCGAAGGGTACACGAGTAAAAGTTAGCGACACAGGAAGTAATTTATCACGATCCATCATTTTCCCCCTCGACAGAGATTGAAAATAAAAGAAGATCGCAATATTTTTTTTAATTTTTCGGCCGTTTTACAAAAAATTAAATGCATAAAAGTGAATAAAAGTGGTATGACACTAAACAAAAAAAATGTTCACATCTCTGAAGAGTTTTTCTTTTTAAATTTTCCTAACTGAACTAAAGTTATCGATGTTTAAAGTAAAACATATGCAAATTCGCCCAGAATAAATTTAATTTAAATGTGTTAAAAAACACTTCTTCAAAAAAATAAAACTGTAGAAAGGTGTGAAAAGTTGTCCTCTACAACACTGACAAATATTTTGCAAATCTATTGGTTTTTTAATTAATTATTAAGGGACAAAATTTCCCCATAGGTTAACATGGAACCTTGAATATTCAAGATGGCGGGTACACAGCAACCTTTTCTTTACTCTTTTCTTTCCCTGTAAATGAATGTTTTGCCACAACCTGGGATAGCAATCAACGCAACCGCAAACAGCTAAGTCCTTCCCCATTTGAAGATAAGGGAGGTATCGTCCCAGAGAGCACGTCCCCGTTCCCTAATCGATCAAGAGATCTACTTTAATTAAATAAAATAAATTAATATTTTAATCGATTAACTGCTTTTTTTAAAAGCTGTCAGTAAGAAAAAATATTAAGTCGGACTGTGAAAGTCTGTCATTGACATTTTTATTTATTAGGTCGTTGCAAAAATTCGTGCGGACGCGGATCATTTTATTGCCTCTAAAGACGGGAGCTTCTATCACCGTGGTATACATTTGTTACCTGAAAAGTGGTTAAAGATTGTAGAAAGTAATGGAGAGTATTTTGATTAAAAATTGTCATTTAATTTGATGTAATTTTATGAAATGAAGCAAAAAAAAAAAAAAAAAAAAAAACGCACGAATTTATACAAAGACCTAATAAATATTTCTCTTTTGTTTAAGGTAAACTGATGGCGGGAGTAAGCGAATAGCTTTTAGGCAATCTCTAAATTTTTTATGATCTTTTAAATTTCTGCTAAAATTTAGCCATCATTACTACTCGTTGTACGTGTAGAAGAATGTATATGGATGCTTTTAATTTCTGTCAAAATACTTTGTGTGTGTGTATATATATATATATATATATATATAAGTAGATAAGAAAGGCCGGTTCTAGGGCATGAGGGTGGTGCACTGGTGCACCGGCAAGCGGTGCGGGTGTCGCACCACCCCCTGAGGGGTCTAGATGAGTTGACATTGACCTTGAGACGCACTCTAACTTAATCGTGAAAGATGACGAGGGTATTAATGAAGAAAATTAATTAAAAAATTTAATGAGTGGTTTATTGTAAAAGGTGGCGATGGTTTTAAAGCGATGTTTGCGGTATAAGGTAAAAAGTAGGATATTGTTTGTGAGTCATTAGGAAATTAATTAGGAGGTTAATTAAGAGGTTAATTAGGAGGTTAATTAAGACATTAATTAAAAATTTAAAAAATTGAGAAATAAAAAAGGAATGAATAAAATATACGAATGTGTATGTGTATGTACTATGAAAGAAATAGAGAGGTTTGACTGGGGTTCGAACCCGGTACCTTGCAGTAAAAATATTTCAGTAGTTTTCACGTGTGTGTGAGTGATTTTCATAGTATATGTCTGCACTGTTCTTTTAAAACTATGAATGCTAGTGTCCGAAAAGAATTCAATCGTTTTAATGATATTAATTAGAGAATAATAATTAAGAAATTTATTAATTAAGTATCTTCTTGTAAAAAATCGTCAATTATTTTCCGAAAAAAAGGCAATGAAAGCAAAAATTAAGTATAAAGAACGAAAGAAAGTTTAGAAACATAGATTTTGACTGAGATTCGAACCCGGTACCTTGCAGTAAAAATATTTCAGTAGTTTTCGCGTGTGTGTGAGTGATAATTATAGTATATGTCTGCACTGTTCTTTTTAAACTATGAATGCTAGTGTCCGAAAAGAATTCAATCGTTTTAATGATATTAATTAGAGAATAATAATTAAGAAAAATATTAATTAAGGATCTTCTTGTAAAAAATCGTCAATTATTTTCCGAAAAAAAGGCAATGAAAGCAAAAATTAAGTATAAAGAACGAAAGAAAGTTTAGAAACATAGATTTTGACTGAGATTCGAACGATTCAACCATTTAAATTATATAAATTTACAGAATAATAATTAATAAAGTATTAATTAAGCATTTCCTTCTAAAAGATTACGAATGTTTTATGAAAAATGACATTGAGAGTTAAAATTAAGTATAAATAATGAAAGAAAGTGTAGCAATAGAGACACCTGACTGAGATTCGAACCCGGCGCCTGTTTGAAGTGAGGAAACAGTAGTTTACAAGTACTTTAACCACTGTTCTTTAGAAATATACCTACACAGATCTTTTTAAACCTAAGAATACAAATGTTTGAGAACGACTCAACCATTTAAATAATATTAATTACAGAATAATTAAAAAATAATAATTGAAGATCTTGCAAAATTCGCTAATATTTTATGAAAAAAGATGATGTATGTGAAAATTAAGTTAAAAGATGTTTAAAATCTCAAATGTATAAGTGAAATTAAATTAGAATGAAAGACGAGAATTGTTTTTTGAAAGATAACTAAAAAGAGTGATTAAAATTTCTTATTAATTACTTAATTGAAGAAAGTTCGTTAAAAAAATACTTTTCATCATAAAGATTTTTTTTAATTGTGAATACTAACTAGCATCCATTTTAAACTGTATATATTTTTTTACTAAATAGAATAAAGATCGACTTAATTCGCCAATGGTGACGTCACAATGTTTTTAGGGAAGAAGGTGACCATCCCTTTAAGCATTTTCTTAGAATCGGGGGAGATGCTATTGTACATTCAATACAAGAAAGAGGAGGAAAAATACCAGTTTTGTCGCTACCTTTAACCGTGTTTAAATTTGATTATTGTTAGACGTTTTAAAAATATAAATTCATTTCTTTCTATCTTTAGAAGAATCTTATTGATTATTTGATATACAATATGGGAATATAATAACTTTTAATAATAGACATTTTCAGTAGATTTTTACAAATCGCTACAAAAAATTCATTACAACTTCAGAAAATCAAAAGTTTTTTAGATATAATTTGTAACTTTTTCGAATAATCCTTCACATATTAGACTACACCATTACATTTCTTTAGTGTAAACCCGTGAAATTTTACCAATAAAATCAGAAATAGGGTCGTAAAAATAAGAATTTGGCATGATTTTAAATAAATTTTAGGATATATCTACAAAAATTTTAGAGTATTTGGCGATAATTCGGATTTGGTGAGAAACACCTAGTATTAATTTCGAGTGGAGTAAAATTTTGTCACATGCTAACTTATTTTTGCGTGAGTGAAGACATCTGTTTTTTAACCTGAATTCAGTACTACATAAAAATTATTTTTTCAAGATGGATGTCAGAACAGATATTATTTTGTTAAATACATTTACTCATATATTCAATAGATCACATCTACGCAAATCAGAACTAGGGATTATAAATCAGCTTAAATTTCGAATGAATGAATTTATCAATTCAGAAATTAGCAATCAACTTTATGAAAATGTTGATATGTTATCTGATGAAAATTTTTATACCTGTTTAGATATTGTTTTAAAAGAAATGATAAAAAATGAAATTAATTGGGATAAAGTTGTAATTTACTTAGTATTTTCAAGTGAACTTATGGCAAAGCGCTTTAAGAGATCTGGAGAGTTTATCATACTTTGGATAAAATTTTTTAATATCTTCCAGAAGTATTTAGGTAGTTGGATTATTGATAATCAAGAATGTATAAAAGTCAAAGAAGTGAAAAAATCATTTTTTCAAAGAATGTGGAGTTTTATCACTCGATCATAATATGAAAATTGTAAAAATATTATCTGCTATGTTGAATTATGTTCAGTTCAATCTGTAAAAGAACAATGTGCAAGAAAAATGTATGTATGTAATGTGAAATTCAAAGTAAATAAAGAACTTTAAATGGGAATTTTGTTTAAGAAAAAATTATTTGAAGTAAAATTCATCTTTAAAAAATAAATAAATAAAAATAAAAATAAGTTGATCAATGTAAAAAACTGAAAAATTCACTAAAAATATAAGAAACGCATTTTCACAATAATAAGATTGTAAATGTAAGATAAAATCACAAAATTACCAGCATAAGAGACTGTAGGTATTCGAAAAAAAATTATGAAGTCAACAATTTTGGTGTTAAACAGCACATCTTATTTTACAAAGTACTAAGTTTTTTAAAATCATTTAGTTTGAACTTTTTCAAACTTATACTTATAAACTGAAATTTTTGTGAATGTAAAATTTTTTACACAAAGTATTTTAGAAAAAATATCATCTCAGAAATTAACTAACTTATTTTTAGAATAAAAATATAAGAAACTTATTTTTACTAATGATATGAATGAAAATGTAAGGTAAAATCTCATTCTTACCAATTTAAGAGACCGCAAGTATTTGAAAAATCATGAAGTATGGAATTTTAATGTTTCACACGTGTTAATAACGCGTCTTATTTTACAAAGTACTAAGTTTTTTTAATGTTATTTAGTTTGAAGTTTTTCAAACTTATACTTATAAACTGAAATTTTTGTGAATGTAAAATTTTTTACACAAAGTATTTTAGAAAAAATATCATCTCAGAAATTAACTAACTTATTTTTAGAATAAAAATATAAGAAACTTATTTTTACTAAAATATTTTTGTACAAAGTATTTTAGAAATTTAGATAACTTGTTCTTGAATAAAAATATAAGAAACTTATTTTCACAATAATAAGATTATAAATGTAAGATAAAATCACAAAATTACCAGCTTAAGAGGTTGTAGGTATTCGAAAAAATCACGAAGTCAACAATTTTGGTGTTAACAACACATCTTATTTTACAAAGTGCTAAGTTTTTTAGTCATTTAGTTTGAAGTTTTTCAGACATATGCTTATAAACTGAAATTTTTTGTAAATGAAAAATTTTTTACACAAAGTATTTCAGAAAAAAATATCATCTCAGAAATTAATTAACTTATTTTTAGAATAAAAATATATGAAACTTATTTTTTCTAATGATAAGAATGAAAATGTGAGATAAAAACTCATTCTTACCAATTTAAGAGACTGTAAGTATTTTAAAAATTATGAAGTATGCAATTTTAATGTTTCACATGTGTTAATAACGCATCTTATTTTACAAAGCACTAAGTTTTTAAAAGTCATTTGGTTTGAAGTTTTTCACACATATGCTTATAAATGAAATTTTCGTAAATGAAAAATTTTTACACAAATTATTTTAATACAAATTCTATCTCAGAAAAATTAACTTTTTCTTTTTAGGTTGAAAATGTAAGATAAAAATCTAACACTTATCGAATTTAGAAGCTGCAGATGTACGATGAAATCATGAACTTGAAACTTTAAGTATTAACAACCTACCTTCTTTGAAAATACTAAACCGCAAGTTTCGACAAATCTATAATCAACTGTTAAAAAACATAGAATATTTTTTTCCCTAAAATGTTTAACGTAGATGCTACATCTATAAAAATACAGAGTGAAAGTGTACAAATTATCTGTTTAGACATGTTGATAAACTAGAATTTTCCACAAGATTCGAGTATTATAGCAAGGTATGGGATAATATTTGGCTAAATTTTCACTAATATTGGCGATAGTTATAAAAATTTGGCATGAAATAAGAGAATTTGCCGTAAATTCTTAAGTAAAACTGATGAACGAAGAAAAAATTTGAATTAGTTACATTCTTTTCTCGCTGTAGAGTTGTCTAAGTTCTCATACTTAGTAGTTTTTAAAGTCTTACTTTTAGAGTGATTTTTTACACTTCGCTAAACTGAAGTACAAAATGAATAATACTTTAACGTCCGAGGAGACACACGTTTCCGTTCAACAAACCCCTTCATCAGGTTTTGAGGATGAGAAGTTATCTAAACTTTTTATTTGTCCAACTTGTAAGAAGCCATTTTTTAAAAAAATCCTATCTTACTAGACATGTCAAGGTTCACAATGATATTAAACCTAATATTTGTTACGTGTGTGAGAAAGGATTTGTTACTTTACATCGTTTAAAAAGACATTTGGAAACCCATAGAAAAATTTCCATAAGATACAAATGTGAATATTGTATTGAAAATTTCAATCGCAAGTGTGATTTATTTAAACATAAGAGATTATTTCATCAAAAAGTCTTACCTGAACATCTATGTATTATTTGTAAAGATGCTTTTAAACACAAGTATGAATTGGAAAAACACAAGAGGGTGCATTATCGTAAACCTGAGTATCTATGTGAGGAATGCTCTATAACCTTTACAACAAAACATGCTTTTTCAAACCATAAGCGAAAAAGTCATAAAAAGACTTTACATACATACTGTTGTGACGAATGTACTGATACTTTTTCAAACAGACGACATTTTTTAAAACATAAAAGAAATATGCATAAAAAATCTTTAATGCAAACTAGATGTGATGAATGCAGTGAAACTTTTCAGTGTAAGTATGAATTATTGCAACATAAGAGAAAGAATCATCTTAAAGACTTTAACATACGTAGAAATTGTAATGATCGAGGCACTAACAATGAATTATCAACAGTTAATAATGACAGTGAGAATCTGGACTTGTTAAATTTTTTGGATAATTTTCACATTGAATGTGCGAATGGTGTTTTTGACTTACATTCCAACAACTTTCAGAATGAAAATATAGACTTAGACTTAAAAAATTTTTTGAACAATTCGAATGTGGAATATACAAGTGGAAATAATATTGATGATTTATCTGCCAAAGATGAAAATAAGGACTTAAATAATTTTAACCTGATACAAACTGATTTACCTCTAGTAAACTATGACAATGAAAGTCTGGACTTGTTAAATTTTTCGTATAGCTTTAATCCCAAGTGCTTGAATATTTTTTCTGCTAACGACGAAAATATGAATTCGAATAATTTTAGTGCGAAGGAAAATGAGTTGGTGACAGATAACTTTAACAATGAAAATCTAGACTTGCTAAATTTTTTGAATAACTTTAATACTGAATGTATGAACGATATCCCAACAATATAGATTTGCTGTGTTGTATTATTGTGAATGAATTTCAAATAAAAAGATTTCAATGAAAATGATTTGTTTTAATTTTTATTACAAAATCATCTTTTTTATAATATTTTCTATTGGAATACAAACTGAAGTGTCATCTTTTTTTAAAATAAAAACATGTAAAAGTTTACTTGTGTATTAACGATATACTTTTTCATTACTGTAGTAGAATTGATTGAGTATAATATTTAAACACTAAGTAAAAATTATGCACAATAGTAGTTTTATAAACTATCAAACTTACATCGAAGAAGAAAAAACTTGTAAAATTGTTTTACCACTCAACTGTAAAGTACTTGTGAAAATCTTAAATGAATTTATCTTATTAACAATTTTCCTGAAAAACTAGCTTATAAAAATTTTAGATATAATTATGAAGTTAGTATTTTCCTAAGTATCACGTTTGAATCTTACTTTGAATATACATCATCAAAGTGTTTTATTCTTTAACTAAAATCACAATCTCTATTCCAAAGAGTGTAAAAATAATGCTATAGTAACAACTTAAACTTTTATATATAGATACTTTCACGATTGTATTTTAACTTTTTTTATTTTTTAGAATACAGAAAATATTTTGTAAGAATTGTGAAAGCTTAATTTTAGAAGTTTGTGAAATTTCACAAAATTTTTTTAAACATTTTTGTCAAATGTTTTCTTTATGTCACATCACTTAAAAAAATTTAACTGTTTTTAACAGAATTTCTAACACAAAACATTAAGTTAGAAAATTTATAGATAAAATTTATAAGATACGAAAAACCATATGTGAAGTAATAACAAAAGGTGTATATACTTTCAAGTTTAGACATGGTTCAACAAGCTTGAGGAGACACTAAAACCTGTAGCTGACGTCATAACCCCTGTAGCGTAACTTTTCCCTTACTACTACGTCACAAATGTATAATTTAACAAAAAGTACTTATGTCACCCCACAATTCCTGTCTTGTATTATTTTACTTTGTGTATAAAATCAATGA
Organism: Salticus scenicus; assembly: GCA_963930645.1. Taxonomy (NCBI): domain Eukaryota; kingdom Metazoa; phylum Arthropoda; class Arachnida; order Araneae; family Salticidae; genus Salticus; species Salticus scenicus. Next base: position 144,154,221 of record OZ005657.1, read on the forward strand.
TCTATAAAAAAGCTTTGTCGTTTTTATACACTTTGAAGTAAAAATTTTCTCCAAAAACATCAAATTATATTTCGCAAGTATGAATTGATATGTATTTGTTTTAAATATCTCTAAGTTACATTATACCAAAGTATAATTTCTAATATTTAAACAATTCTCACTTTACAAAAATTAACTTGTATGCATTTCTAGATCTTTAATAAAAATCTTTAATTTTTTTATCTCAAAGACTTTAAACTATTCGAGATATGTGCAGCTTAAGTGCAATCCAAATCTTAAATTTTGAATATTTTTCAGCTATTAAACGAAAAATTGTGTAAAATTTACTAAGTGTTTCACTAAAGAAGAGAATTACACTAAAAAGTTTTGACAAGAAATGCTAAATTCACTAAGTTACATTCGTGGACATAAACACACAATATAAGAGAAATCTTTAAAACATTATTGCAAAAACAAATTAAAAAATAAAAATAAATAATAAATAAATAAATAAATAAGTAAAAAATTGTTAATTTTAGACAATTTTTCGTTTAATAACTGAAAAATATTCAAAATTTAAGATTTTCTTAACATATGATATTCCACATTGTTATGCAAATAGTATTGGATTGCACTTAAGCTGCACATATCTCGAATAGTTTAAAGTCTTTGAGATAAAAAAATTAAAGATTTTTATTAAAGATCTAGAAATGCATACAAGTTAATTTTTGTAAAGTGAGAATTGTTTAAATATTAGAAATTATACTTTGGTATAATGTAACTTAGAGATATTTAAAACAAATACATATCAATTCATACTTGCGAAATATAATTTGATGTTTTTGGAGAAAATTTTTACTTCAAAGTGTATAAAAACGACAAAGCTTTTTTATAGATCATTGATTTTATACACAAAGTAAAATAATACAAGACAGGAATTGTGGGGTGACATAAGTACTTTTTGTTAAATTATACATTTGTGACGTAGTAGTAAGGGAAAAGTTACGCTACAGGGGTTATGACGTCAGCTACAGGTTTTAGTGTCTCCTCAAGCTTGTTGAACCATGTCTAAACTTGAAAGTATATACACCTTTTGTTATTACTTCACATATGGTTTTTCGTATCTTATAAATTTTATCTATAAATTTTCTAACTTAATGTTTTGTGTTAGAAATTCTGTTAAAAACAGTTAAATTTTTTTAAGTGATGTGACATAAAGAAAACATTTGACAAAAATGTTTAAAAAAATTTTGTGAAATTTCACAAACTTCTAAAATTAAACTTTCACAATTCTTACAAAATATTTTCTGTATTCTAAAAAATAAAAAAAGTTAAAATACAATCGTGAAAGTATCTATATATAAAAGTTTAAGTTGTTACTATAACATTATTTTTACACTCTTTGGAATAGAGATTGTGATTTTAGTTAAAGAATAAAACACTTTGATGATGTATATTCAAAGTAAGATTCAAACGTGATACTTAGGAAAATACTAACTTCATAATTATATCTAAAATTTTTATAAGCTAGTTTTTCAGGAAAATTGTTAATAAGATAAATTCATTTAAGATTTTCACAAGTACTTTACAGTTGAGTGGTAAAACAATTTTACAAGTTTTTTCTTCTTCGATGTAAGTTTGATAGTTTATAAAACTACTATTGTGCATAATTTTTACTTAGTGTTTAAATATTATACTCAATCAATTCTACTACAGCAATGAAAAAGTATATCGTTAATACACAAGTAAACTTTTTACATGTTTTTATTTTAAAAAAAGATGACACTTCAGTTTGTATTCTAATAGAAAATATTATAAAAAAGATGATTTTGTACTAAAAATTAAAACAAATCATTTTCATTGAAATCTTTTTATTTGAAATTCATTCACAATAATACAAGACAGCAAATCTATATTGTTGGTATATCGTTCATACATTCAGTATTAAAGTTATTCAAAAAATTTAGCAAGTCTAGATTTTCATTGTTAAAGTTATCTGTCACCAACTCATTTTCCTTCGCACTAAAATTATTCGAATTCATATTTTCGTCGTTAGCAGAAAAAATATTCAAGCAGTTGGGATTAAAGCTATACGAAAAATTTAACAAGTCCAGACTTTCATTGTCATAGTTTACTAGAGGTAAATCAGTTTGTATCAGGTTAAAATTATTTAAGTCCTTATTTTCATCTTTGGCAGATAAATCATCAATATTATTTCCACTTGTATATTCCACATTCGAATTGTTCAAAAATTTTTTTAAGTCTAAGTCTATATTTTCATTCTGAAAGTTGTTGGAATGTAAGTCAAAAACACCATTCGCACATTCAATGTGAAAATTATCCAAAAAATTTAACAAGTCCAGATTCTCACTGTCATTATTAACTGTTGATAATTCATTGTTAGTGCCTCGATCATTACAATTTCTACGTATGTTAAAGTCTTTAAGATGATTCTTTCTCTTATGTTGCAATAATTCATACTTACACTGAAAAGTTTCACTGCATTCATCACATCTAGTTTGCATTAAAGATTTTTTATGCATATTTCTTTTATGTTTTAAAAAATGTCGTCTGTTTGAAAAAGTATCAGTACATTCGTCACAACAGTATGTATGTAAAGTCTTTTTATGACTTTTTCGCTTATGGTTTGAAAAAGCATGTTTTGTTGTAAAGGTTATAGAGCATTCCTCACATAGATACTCAGGTTTACGATAATGCACCCTCTTGTGTTTTTCCAATTCATACTTGTGTTTAAAAGCATCTTTACAAATAATACATAGATGTTCAGGTAAGCCTTTTTATGAAATAATCTCTTATGTTTAAATAAATCACACTTGCGATTGAAATTTTCAATACAATATTCACATTTGTATCTTATGGAAATTTTTCTATGGGTTTCCAAATGTCTTTTTAAACGATGTAAAGTAACAAATCCTTTCTCACACACGTAACAAATATTAGGTTTAATATCATTGTGAACCTTGACATGTCTAGTAAGATAGGATTTTTTAAAAAATAGCTTCTTACAAGTTGGACAAATAAAAAGTTTAGATAACTTCTCATCCTCAAAACCTGATGAAGGGGTTTGTTGAACGGAAACGTGTGTCTCCTCGGACGTTAAAGTATTATTTATTTTGTACTTCAGTTTAGCGAAGTGTAAAAAATCACTCTAAAAGTAAGACTTTAAAAACTACTAAGTATGAGAACTTAGACAACTCTACAGCGAGAAAAGAATGTAACTAATTCAAATTTTTTTTTCGTTCATCAGTTTTACTTAAGAATTTACGGCAAATTCTCTTATTTCATGCCAAATTTTTATAACTATCGCCAATATTAGTGGAAATTTAGCCAAATATTATCCCATACCTTGCTATAATACTCGAATCTTGTGGAAAATTCTAGTTTATCAACATGTCTAAACAGATAATTTGTACACTTTCACTCTGTATTTTTATGGATGTAGCATCTACGTTAAACATTTTAGGGAAAAAAATATTCTATGTTTTTTAACAGTTGATTATAGATTTGTCGAAACTTGTGGTTTAGTATTTTCAAAGAAGGTAGGTTGTTAATACTTAAAGTTTCAAGTTCATGATTTCATCATACATCTGCAGCTTCTAAATTCGATAAGTGTTAGATTTTTATCTTACATTTTCAACCTAAAAAGAAAAAGTTAATTTTTCTGAGATAGAATTTGTATTAAAATAATTTGTGTAAAAATTTTTCATTTACGAAAATTTCATTTATAAGCATATGTGTGAAAAACTTCAAACCAAATGACTTTTAAAAACTTAGTGCTTTGTAAAATAAGATGCGTTATTAACACATGTGAAACATTAAAATTGCATACTTCATAATTTTTAAAATACTTACAGTCTCTTAAATTGGTAAGAATGAGTTTTTATCTCACATTTTCATTCTTATCATTAGAAAAAATAAGTTTCATATATTTTTATTCTAAAAATAAGTTAATTAATTTCTGAGATGATATTTTTTTCTGAAATACTTTGTGTAAAAAATTTTTCATTTACAAAAAATTTCAGTTTATAAGCATATGTCTGAAAAACTTCAAACTAAATGACTAAAAAACTTAGCACTTTGTAAAATAAGATGTGTTGTTAACACCAAAATTGTTGACTTCGTGATTTTTTCGAATACCTACAACCTCTTAAGCTGGTAATTTTGTGATTTTATCTTACATTTATAATCTTATTATTGTGAAAATAAGTTTCTTATATTTTTATTCAAGAACAAGTTATCTAAATTTCTAAAATACTTTGTACAAAAATATTTTAGTAAAAATAAGTTTCTTATATTTTTATTCTAAAAATAAGTTAGTTAATTTCTGAGATGATATTTTTTCTAAAATACTTTGTGTAAAAAATTTTACATTCACAAAAATTTCAGTTTATAAGTATAAGTTTGAAAAACTTCAAACTAAATAACATTAAAAAAACTTAGTACTTTGTAAAATAAGACGCGTTATTAACACGTGTGAAACATTAAAATTCCATACTTCATGATTTTTCAAATACTTGCGGTCTCTTAAATTGGTAAGAATGAGATTTTACCTTACATTTTCATTCATATCATTAGTAAAAATAAGTTTCTTATATTTTTATTCTAAAAATAAGTTAGTTAATTTCTGAGATGATATTTTTTCTAAAATACTTTGTGTAAAAAATTTTACATTCACAAAAATTTCAGTTTATAAGTATAAGTTTGAAAAAGTTCAAACTAAATGATTTTAAAAAACTTAGTACTTTGTAAAATAAGATGTGCTGTTTAACACCAAAATTGTTGACTTCATAATTTTTTTTCGAATACCTACAGTCTCTTATGCTGGTAATTTTGTGATTTTATCTTACATTTACAATCTTATTATTGTGAAAATGCGTTTCTTATATTTTTAGTGAAATTTTCAGTTTTTTACATTGATCAACTTATTTTTATTTTTATTTATTTATTTTTTAAAGATGAATTTTACTTCAAATAATTTTTTCTTAAACAAAATTCCCATTTAAAGTTCTTTATTTACTTTGAATTTCACATTACATACATACATTTTTCTTGAACATTGTTCTTTTACAGATTGAACTGAACATAATTCAACATAGCAGATAATATTTTTACAATTTTCATATTATGATCGAGTGATAAAACTCCACATTCTTTGAAAAAATGATTTTTTCACTTCTTTGACTTTTATACATTCTTGATTATCAATAATCCAACTACCTAAATACTTCTGGAAGATATTAAAAAATTTTATCCAAAGTATGATAAACTCTCCAGATCTCTTAAAGCGCTTTGCCATAAGTTCACTTGAAAATACTAAGTAAATTACAACTTTATCCCAATTAATTTCATTTTTTATCATTTCTTTTAAAACAATATCTAAACAGGTATAAAAATTTTCATCAGATAACATATCAACATTTTCATAAAGTTGATTGCTAATTTCTGAATTGATAAATTCATTCATTCGAAATTTAAGCTGATTTATAATCCCTAGTTCTGATTTGCGTAGATGTGATCTATTGAATATATGAGTAAATGTATTTAACAAAATAATATCTGTTCTGACATCCATCTTGAAAAAATAATTTTTATGTAGTACTGAATTCAGGTTAAAAAACAGATGTCTTCACTCACGCAAAAATAAGTTAGCATGTGACAAAATTTTACTCCACTCGAAATTAATACTAGGTGTTTCTCACCAAATCCGAATTATCGCCAAATACTCTAAAATTTTTGTAGATATATCCTAAAATTTATTTAAAATCATGCCAAATTCTTATTTTTACGACCCTATTTCTGATTTTATTGGTAAAATTTCACGGGTTTACACTAAAGAAATGTAATGGTGTAGTCTAATATGTGAAGGATTATTCGAAAAAGTTACAAATTATATCTAAAAAACTTTTGATTTTCTGAAGTTGTAATGAATTTTTTGTAGCGATTTGTAAAAATCTACTGAAAATGTCTATTATTAAAAGTTATTATATTCCCATATTGTATATCAAATAATCAATAAGATTCTTCTAAAGATAGAAAGAAATGAATTTATATTTTTAAAACGTCTAACAATAATCAAATTTAAACACGGTTAAAGGTAGCGACAAAACTGGTATTTTTCCTCCTCTTTCTTGTATTGAATGTACAATAGCATCTCCCCCGATTCTAAGAAAATGCTTAAAGGGATGGTCACCTTCTTCCCTAAAAACATTGTGACGTCACCATTGGCGAATTAAGTCGATCTTTATTCTATTTAGTAAAAAAATATATACAGTTTAAAATGGATGCTAGTTAGTATTCACAATTAAAAAAAATCTTTATGATGAAAAGTATTTTTTTAACGAGCTTTCTTCAATTAAGTAATTAATAAGAAATTTTAATCACTCTTTTTAGTTATCTTTCAAAAAACAATTCTCGTCTTTCATTCTAATTTAATTTCACTTATACATTTGAGATTTTAAACATCTTTTAACTTAATTTTCACATACATCATCTTTTTTCATAAAATATTAGCGAATTTTGCAAGATCTTCAATTATTATTTTTTAATTATTCTGTAATTAATATTATTTAAATGGTTGAGTCGTTCTCAAACATTTGTATTCTTAGGTTTAAAAAGATCTGTGTAGGTATATTTCTAAAGAACAGTGGTTAAAGTACTTGTAAACTACTGTTTCCTCACTTCAAACAGGCGCCGGGTTCGAATCTCAGTCAGGTGTCTCTATTGCTACACTTTCTTTCATTATTTATACTTAATTTTAACTCTCAATGTCATTTTTCATAAAACATTCGTAATCTTTTAGAAGGAAATGCTTAATTAATACTTTATTAATTATTATTCTGTAAATTTATATAATTTAAATGGTTGAATCGTTCGAATCTCAGTCAAAATCTATGTTTCTAAACTTTCTTTCGTTCTTTATACTTAATTTTTGCTTTCATTGCCTTTTTTTCGGAAAATAATTGACGATTTTTTACAAGAAGATCCTTAATTAATATTTTTCTTAATTATTATTCTCTAATTAATATCATTAAAACGATTGAATTCTTTTCGGACACTAGCATTCATAGTTTAAAAAGAACAGTGCAGACATATACTATAATTATCACTCACACACACGCGAAAACTACTGAAATATTTTTACTGCAAGGTACCGGGTTCGAATCTCAGTCAAAATCTATGTTTCTAAACTTTCTTTCGTTCTTTATACTTAATTTTTGCTTTCATTGCCTTTTTTTCGGAAAATAATTGACGATTTTTTACAAGAAGATACTTAATTAATATTTTTCTTAATTATTATTCTCTAATTAATATCATTAAAACGATTGAATTCTTTTCGGACACTAGCATTCATAGTTTTAAAAGAACAGTGCAGACATATACTATGAAAATCACTCACACACACGTGAAAACTACTGAAATATTTTTACTGCAAGGTACCGGGTTCGAACCCCCAGTCAAACCTCTCTATTTCTTTCATAGTACATACACATACACATTCGTATATTTTATTCATTCCTTTTTTATTTCTCAATTTTTTAAATTTTTAATTAATTTCTTAATTAACCTCTTAATTAACCTCTTAATTAACCTCCTAATTAATTTCCTAATGACTCACAAACAATATCCTACTTTTTACCTTATACCGCAAACATCGCTTTAAAACCATCGCCACCTTTTACAATAAACCACTCATTAAATTTTTTAATTAATTTTCTTCATTAATACCCTCGTCATCTTTCACGATTAAGTTAGAGTGCGTCTCAAGGTCAATGTCAACTCATCTAGACCCCTCAGGGGGTGGTGCGACACCCGCACCGCTTGCCGGTGCACCAGTGCACCACCCTCATGCCCTAGAACCGGCCTTTCTTATCTACTTATATATATATAATATTATGTGAAAGATTATACACAAAAAATTAAAAAATAAAATATACATTAAAAACATCTTTATTTATTAAAAGTGAAAATTTTTAATGTTTAAATTAATTTGTTTAATAGAACTATTTGAGCTTTTAAATGGAAAACCTATTTTTTTAAAAATTAATATATATATATTTTTCTATGAATGATTAAAAAGTAAAATAAAATAAAATAAATAAATAGATAAAAATAAGTTTTAAAAAATTAACTAAAAATTTTAGAAAACTAATTTAACTAATATACATATTATATATACATATAATAAATTAGTCGATATTATTTAATACTATTGTTTTGGGTTTTAATATTAATTTAAAAAAAACTGTTTTAAAATAATTTTAATAATAGAAGATTATATATATATATATATATATGAATGAATGATTATTAGGAAAACCTAGTTATAAAAATATTTAATGAAATTTTCTAAGTAAAAAACTAATTTATTAATTAAAAATAAAATTTTAAAGATTTCAATTAAGTGAGATTGTTTAATACTGTTGTTTGGACTTTCAGTTAAAAAGTTTATTTAAACATCCGAGCGGTCAGGTGTAGGGCACTCAAGTTATCAACCGGCTTTAACACTACCACAATCACCGCGAATTTTTTTTTTTTTTTTTTCTGTAAAACGATTTTTTTTACTATAAATGATTATATATATATATTATATATATATACATAATTTATAGCAATATATTTTAATTAAAAATTAATTTAATTATTAATATATATATATATATTAATAATTCAATTAGTTCAGATTGTTTAATACTATTGTTTGGTCGTTTAAATAAAAATACTATTTCAAAATGTTCTTAAACATCAAAAGATTTTTTACTATCATTCATCATAGAAATAAGAAGCTAATTAAAATTATTTAATTTAAAAGACCTAATCGAAAAACTAATTTAATTATTAAAAATATACATTTCAATTAAAAAAAAAAAGAGAGAGAGAGAGAGAGATTGCTTGAATAATAAAGTTTCAGATTGTAATTATGAATCTTATTGTAAAAAATTTTTAATAAAAAAGATTTAAAAGAAAAAAGAATGCTTATGTATATATATATATATATATATATATATATATATATATATATTTTTTCTTTTTAAGGTTAAAGTTCATTTAATAAAATATTATAATTGATAATACGTAATTTAATTATTAAAAATAGATTTTTTTTTAAAATTATTGAATTATTTAAGATAATTCAATATTGTATTATATATAATATTACTGTTTGGATTTAATAGAAAAAAAAATCATATAAAAATGTTTCCTACTAATAATTATCGAAAAAGAAACTAATTAAAATAATTTTTATATTCTATGCGAGGTACATATTTAAAGCACAATTTGGTACCTTTATACTAAATACGATGTAACAAAATTAATATACATATATTTGATGTATACAAAATAATTTTTCCTGTAAAATAAGGGCCCGCTAACACTCGAGAGGTTTTGTCCTGTAAACTGGTAGACGGAAGATTACGAGTTCGATCACAGGTCGCTCTTGGCGACCGAGCCGTTCGGTGTTTTCTGTAGTTTTCACCAAAACTTGTGTAAATGCGCGCTAGGATCCCTTAGAAAGACCCCACGGAAGGCACTCCCCCTTAAGGTCTAAGACCTTAGCGCAATCTTTCGCCTTTACTTCCAATACCAATAGCAATATCTGTGAAATAAGATATGATTAGCGTAATTGATTGACTAACAGGGTGTCAGAAAATATTTCTGATTCACTGTGAAGTATATAAATGGGAAAACTACTTAATATTAATTTTCAGTGTTGTACACATTTTTTTTAGTACATCATATGGTGTGCATGCACAGTTTACACAATATATATTCGACATAAAAAGTAATCTGTTTAATGCTTTCTCTTATATATACATATGTATATATGTATTATGAATGCGTTTTCATACATGCATAAATATACACGTTTCACACACCATGAAAGCCGAAAATTATTTCAGCAAATTTTGTCTGTATGTGTATGTGTGTGTGTCAGCGTGTCTGTACGCGTACAACGCTATTTTCATTATTATAAAATATTCCAATATTAAAATATTCTCATTCGATTTGTAGACCCCCAAAACAGTTATATTCCTATTTTGAACGATCTAACTCAATTTCTATTTTTTTGCCCCTTCGTCCCCCCCCCACACACACATTCGCCCTTTCTAATAATTTTAGACTGTCGAAAATACTCTCATTCTGTTTGTAGGTTCCGAAAACCTATATGCCCCACTTTTAAACGGTCTAACGGTATTTTTACTTTTTTGCCCCTTCGCCGTCCCTTCCCGCTCCTCTTAATAATTTTACACTCTCTAAAATATTCTCATTCGATCTGTAGACCCCCAAAACCTTTGTGTACCTATTTTGAACGAGCTAACTCCAATTCTATTTTTTACAACTTACTCCCCCCCTTTCCTCCCTTTCCGATCTTCCTAATAAATTTAGACTTTCGAAAATATCCTCATCTATTTATAGGCCCCCAAAATCTACACGTACCAATTTTAAACGATCTCACGCTAATTTCAATTTTTTGTCCCCCCTCCCTTTTGAGCCGACTAATAATTTTGCACTTTCAAAAATAACCTCATTTGATTTGTAGACCACAAAAACATAGTAAAATTAAGAATAACAGAAGATTAAATGTCACCGAAATCCACGTTAACCAAAAGAATTGTGGTCCCCTTTAGCCCCCCCCCCCCCCATC